>PVJX010002498.1:0-127370 GCA_004027295.1 Dolichotis patagonum | reverse complement strand
TAAAAAAAAAAAAAAAAAAAGAATGGCCTACCCTATAGTTTTCTGCCTGGTAAGTCCTCACAGTTGTCAGATTCTTAAATTGCTTTTTTTTTTAATTTTTATTTTTTATCGGTACCGGGGATCAAACTTACGACCTCGCACTTGCAAGGCAGGTGCTTATGCCATTGAGCTAAATCCCCAGCCCCAGTTGTCAGATTCTTACAGTATCCCTCAATAAAAAAACAAAAACACTTAAGAGAGGCTATTCAAGGAAGGAAAGAAGGAAGGAAGGAAGGAAGATAGAAATTTTAAAAATCATAGGAGATTTACGAAGTACATTACTTACTGTCCTTAACAATAGTGGCAACTATAATTTACTGAGCTACTAACTCAGTATAAGGGTATCTATATATACACTCTTATGCCAATCACACACAACAGAAGATACGGAGGCCAAACAGTCTTCACTAATTCTGCCAAGCTCATACAGACAAGAGAGTGTAAAAGACTTTTAAATTTTTTTAACTGGAGAGTTAACAGTACCAAATGAGAACTGAAAAAGGCTTCTGGACTTAGCAAGTTGCTTGATCACAGGTATTCTTTAAAATGAAATTTCAACAAAAAGTCAGAGTGAAGCCAAAAACTGAAAGATTAAAAGTGAAGTACAAAACCAGCTAATCCGTTAGAAGTTTGGTTTAAAACAAGAACATAAAGTAATAGAGTCAAGTATGATTAAGTGAATGGCTTTTACCCCCTAAAGTAGGAGAAACCTGTGAATATGCATAAGCAGGTAGGAAACAATACAAAGGGAAACAAAAAATACACTGAAGGATCAAAGAAGAGAGGTGAGAGGAAAATAAACATGGACACGCAGGAGGGGTGGGAAGGATAGTTCTGTTCAAAAGTAAGGCAGAAAATATAAGCAAAGAAGCCCACATGCACATAGGAAGGTCAGACACAAGAAGTACAGTTCCAATTTTGTTACTCCACCATTCAGCTACAGTGTTTATGTCACAACTAGCAAGACGATACTAGTGTGTCTTGCTACAAACACCACTGCTTCAGTATTTGAAGGTCTGAAATACAAATAACGTCTTCAGAATGGGATAAACAATTGATAAGAAAATTTTTCTCTATACACACACACATACACACACACACACACACACACACACACATACATATATAGTGTGTATCCTTATTTGGAAAGTACTTTTACATTTTCATGGTCCCCAAGAGAAAAAAGAAAATGACCACAAAGAAAACAAATAATTTGACTGTATTGATACTGACAGCTACCTGCACTAGAATCTCCATCTATACATGATAAAACTGGAGGAGACACTTGCTTTGAAACACAATCCACAGCCTGCTACCAAGAAAGACGGAAGGATAAACTTGAGTCATCTGCAGAAAAGTGGATGTTGAGACCCTGATGTTAAGACTAGCAAGCTTAAATAGCACACGGTTTCTCTTAAATGAGAAACTCAAAACATAAAGAACAAAATAAAAGATAATAGAAAATAGGAAGCTAGATCTTTTGCAAATAGAAAGGGGACCAAGAGATGGAAGGAAAAAGAGTGGGAAAGAGGACAAAGAACTCAGGTATGTTGTATACTGTACTAAATCCCTATGAGGAATATGATCACTGTGTATTGCAAACGTACTATTAAAAAAAAAAACTTGGAAAAAAATATCAGGAAGAAAAAGTTCCCATACTGAGAAGGGTGACTATAATTAGCATTATTTATTGTGTATTTTTAAAATGAAGATTTCTGAATGTTCTCAATACAAACAAATGGCAAACGTGTGAGATGGGCATGCTAAATACCTTGACTGCACAATGTGCACGGCATGGAAATAACACACAGTGCCCCAAATATGTACACTTACATGTCTATTAAAAAATAAAAATAAAATAAAGGGAAAAAAAATTGCTCAACAAAAAAAAGTTTATCAAACAAAAGGTGAAGTATTTGAAGACAAAAGACTCTGAGGAAAATGCTTCGGACCTCAGAATTATCTCAATATTACCTACATATGGCCAGGAAAAGCTTTTTCAGAGGCTATAAATGTGTGTAACTTAAAGATGCCATAAATCTGCTTTCAAAAGACTGCATTAAAATTAAACATTTAGTACAAAATTTTCACTATTAATCATTTTTATTTGTGGATAGTTTATTGTTTGTAAAATCATACTTTAGTTTTACTAATGTTGTTACTTTGTATTTAAAAATTACATTTTTTATTCAATACACTTTTAATGAAAGCTTACCAGTTTTATTTTTATGAATGTTAACATTCTTTAGTTTTTTATTTGAGACAAGATCACACTTGAGCACTGCTTAAGATTTTGTGGAAGGCACTGTCATAGTTAAAAGATAATACATAAAAGAAATGACAAGAAACAGTAGCATAGAAATATGAGAACAAGAACCAGTACTACATTGGGGAATAGGGTTTTGTGGCTTTATCAATAGTGCTAGGGAACCAGAAGTGTTTTCTGAACAACTACAGCATGCAGTACATTGTAAATTTTATTAAATCTTGCTGCTCTATCAACTAAAAAGAACTATGATTCTTTCATACTCTACCTGAGGAAGAACTAAGAACATACTAAAAAGTCCCAAAATAAAAAAAAATGCATAAAAGAAAGGATCCAAGAGATCAACAGCACTGTTAAAAAATAGATTTGTAAACTGAGGTTTATTTGTAATTTTAAAAAAGTTCAGTGAATTTTTAAACTTTAAAAACTGAACTATACAGAAAGAACATTCCCAATGTAGAAAGCACTATTTTAAAAGTTCAGCCACTTACAAACAAGATACTTGTTCATAATGTATCTTTCACCTGATGCCACACAATGACATCAAAAAGTTAAGTTTAAATAGCCCATCCTTTTAAAAGATCTTAAAACATGCTACAGTACTGTAGGTAAAGTAGAAACCATGTGAATTGTTTTAAAAGGTTATATGAAAATACAATTATATTCTGTATGACATTAGAATAAATTTCTGATTCAAAAGAACCACCAAGACGGTATGAAAACATTAAAGAAAAGCCTTTTATGTTCTATATACCCCTTCTCTCTGTACCCCTAGTTTTAATAAAGATCCTTAAGACCAATTAAATGTAGTCATTGTACAGACTACCACCATGGCCTTACTTTGCATGGCAAGATTTTTCCTAGCTTCCTAAAAAGGTTTATTAAGAGCTATAGCTATTAATAAGTTATACATTCCACTACTTCTGTCTTAAAAATTGCAACATAGCTGGGCATGGTGGTTCACGCCTGTTATCCCAGCACTCAGGTGGCTGAGGCAGGAGGATCACTGAGTTTGAGGCTAGTCTGGGCAACAAAATGAGTTCAAGGCCATGAACTGTATAGTGGACCCTGCCTCAAAAAGATCAAGAAAAAAAATTAATAAATAAATAAATTTTAAAATTGCAACATAAAACTGCACTGGGGCACAGACCTTTAATTCTAGTTCCCAGGAGGCTGAAGCAGGGGATTGCAAGTTTGAGGCCAATCTATGCAACTTAGCAAGTCTGTCTCAAAATGAAGAGCTAAGAATATAGTTTGGCTTGTCCAGGATTCAATCCCCAGTATCGTAAGAGGAAAAAAAAAAAAATCACAACATACTTCAGTGAAATGCTGGAAACTACACATCAATCTCACTCTCACATGCAAACTTACTTAGCCCTGAAACAGTTATTGTTTTAACACACACTGCTGATACTGAGTTAAATGATAATGGCTAGATGATGAACACTAAGAATAAAGTTAATGAATCATCATGTTAGTTCAATTTCTGAAGTGGACATGTGGAACAGCGTCAGCTGAGCCAGGCAGTGACAAGCCGGGGTATCTGAAGGACTGAAGAGATAGCGTAGACAGAGGGAAATGCACGGGAAGCCCCTCTCCACCGCTCCCTCACCTGTGAACTAGAATAACCCTGGCTTCTATCTAGTAATAACTCATATTTCTCGTATTCCTTTGATCTGGTTTGCACTACACATTTCTGTTATCACAGGACATTCATTATTTGAGTTCAAATGCTTCTGATTTGTTTTGTTTTTTTAAAATTTTACAGAAGTCTCAGAATTAAGTACTTAATCAGTTGAAACTAAATTTTCCAAATCCACACAAATCCATTAATGGGTTAATGAAATCACAGTTCAGGAAGCCTAGTTGTTCTTAATTTTGTCCAGTGGGTCTTTTAGCAAAAGAAAGAAAGAAAGAAAAACAGAGACAGAAAGAGAGCAAAGAAAGTGAGCAAGCAAGCAAATAATTAGGTAAGTGGACTAGGTGGGTATCAAAAATAAGTTCTCTTCAATTGATTCATTCAAAAGGCAGTTTTCCATACAGGTATTTAATAACTGATAGAAATGAGATGCAAGTAATTCAATTTTATTCAAGAGAAAACAACTTAATAAAGGCCAAGATAGGCCAGGTCTGTACAGAAAAGACAAAGATGAGTAAGATATGTCCATATTCTCAGGACACTAAAAAGCTAGTGGTAGCAGTTAAAACACAGGCAAACATTAGAGAACCCAACGTTGAAGAATATAAGTATAAACACAGCCAGAAATTTAATTAAAAAAAAAAAAACTCCCAAAAAGGGAAAAAGGGGAAGCCAGGAATGGAGATCAAAGCCTTCTTTCATTATACTCCCCAATTAACCATTAAAGTCCATTAATAAATTAGGTTAAAAGAGAATAACACAATGAGTGCTAAGAGCATCTGGTAAGCCTCAATAGGGTGGGTTCTAATTTTAGTTCTACCTGCAACTAACTCGCTTGCAGCTCTGGGACATTAAACCGTCACTTTCCTAAAGGGTTTCCTCATCCAAGAACAGGAAACGGCACCTGCTCTACCTGTTTCAATCTCTGTTGTGAGAAAAATCGGATCACAGAATCTTCACTTCATAATTTTAAAGCTTCTCACAGATGACCAATTACTCAACTTGTTCCTGAGTAATTCCAGTAAGGAGAATCTCATTATTTCTCAACATCAATTACTACATTCTGGACAACTCTAATTCTCAAAAAGTTCTTGCTAGTAAAATGTTCATTCTCTGATACTTATAGGAAAAGAAAAAAAAGACTTAACAAAAATGCAAAGGCCAAACAAGGTAATAGGCAACAATGTGTGAGTAAACGAAAAGCCACATTATTCAGAGGAAAGAGAAATCACTTTTAAGCAGGAAATTTTTGGGAACGCTCCTCCAAAGAGTAGGTATCTGCTGGTCCTCGAAAGTAGGAAGAGTCCTGACCACAGGCTTCAAGCTCAGTCCTTGCAAGGAAGTTCTTTTGTCTGGGAGAGACTGACAAGGGAGCACATGGCGTACCAGAGTTCTTAAAGCACCTTTTTATCAGGGTGGGAACAAGGGGCATTAGCACTGAGGTATAAAGCCAGCCCAAGTCAGCATCTCACTAGCTCAATTGCCCAGGTTGAGATAGAACCTGGAATCCTCAGACCTGGAGCACCCAGTGCTAGGATCACTGACCACGCCCGACTGAAGCATGCTTTTTAAAAAGTATGGAATATGGGCACGGAAATAGTTGCGAAAAGTCCTGGGGGTTAACTGATGCCCAACATTACGAAACCTAAATATTCATCCTGCTAACAAGGCTGAACTGAAATTAGTAGGCGGGGTCAGTTTGAAGGTTTCTAAGAAGATAGACTTACAAGTTCAGTAAGATTACTTACGTGAAGATAAGACAGATGTAGACTAAGGTGTAGGTGGGGGGTTAATACCAAACTGGCTCCTATTAGGCGACTAAAGTCCAGAATTCGGGGGTCAAATTGAAAATGAGGAGAATGTCAAGAGACTAAGCACATATTAAAAGTTAAACAAAATATAGGGTTCTGGTTTACTTATAAACTCAGTTTTGGCGTTCCAGATGGATGCAGCACTTTGTACTGTTGAAAACCGCTTCTTCCTCAGCGTTCCTAAAGGCGGCTTCCAGCAAGCCAAAGCACGTTTTAAAATAGGGAGAGTCGCGGATCATAATACACATATATTGTATTTGACAAAAAAACAGAGGCTGTGCCAAGCTGAACCTGAGTAAGCTGTTTTTGGTTAAGCTGTTTCACCAATGAAATGGTCGATATGATTATCCTTAGAGAATACAGAAGAAAAAAGAAGTCTCCTAGCTGTCCAGTGCTAGAAACTTTCTACTTGGGATGAGTATTTCCAGCAATTCCAGTTTGACACTGTAGATCACTGAGATTCCGATTCCCGAGCAGCATCCTGGTCCTCGAGGTCTGAAGATTCACAACGGGCTCCCTGCTGGGCCCTCCCCCACTCCCTCCCGCCGCCGGAGCCCAGCAAGGCCAGGCCTCGCCTGGAATGGAGCGCAGCCGGCCTCGGTCCTCCGGCACGCAGGGAGGCTCCCCTCCCCCAGCCGGCGCCCAGATCCCGGTACCCGGAGCTGCGGGCTCCGCAGCCGCGCGCCCCATCCCCCGCGCGCCCGGCCCGCTCACCTCCGCCCGGGCCGGCTCGGGCCCCTGCACGGCCACGGGCTGCGCCTGCAGCTGCTGGGCGGGCGCCGGGGGTTCGTTGTTCCGGTGGCTAAGGTCTTCGTCGGAGCCGGCCCGGACCCCTGCCGAGGCCCAAAGCAGCGAGACCAGCAGGAGCACAAGCAGCCGGGGCGCCGAAGAGAAGCCGCTTCCCCGGGCCGCGGCCGCCATCCCGCCCGGCAAGCCGGCCACGCACGGGCGCCGCAGGAGGAAGTGCCGGTGACGGGAAGCCTGGACGCCGAGCCGCGCGTCCGTCACGCCTCGCCGGCGCCGCCGCTCAGCTAGCAGCCCGCACCATGCAGGAGGCGCGAGAGCAGGCAGGAGGCGGGAAGAAGGCCCTGTCCGCAGGCGCCGGCTGCTCAGCCTTCAGCAGCAGCCACACGACTCCCAAAACCCTTCGCCCGCCCGGCCCCAACTCCGGGCCCCGCCCTAACTCATTGGCCCCGCCCCCTCGCCCTCATGGCCTCCCATTGGTCCAGCGTCCTCCTCGGCGTCCTGACGTCCTCGGGCAGGTTGAGGTGCGGCTCGCGCGCTCCTCCCACTGGGCTGGGCGGCCTGGTAGGTACCCGGCGAACACGCGGCCTCCGCTCCCAGCATCCCTCCCGCGCGCCCCAGACCCCGTCCCCCCTCCCTCCGCGCAGTCCCCGCCCTGCGAGACTCTTCGAAGGCTTCCTCCTGGACCTGGGGCCCTAATGCCCAGGCCGGTCTTTCTCTTTTCTCAGCCTTTTCTAAATGGCACACAAGTTCCCGCACCGTTAGTTACGTGGCATTTGCGGGTAGGAAAGGCACACACTGCAAGTTCCTAGCTTCCGCCTAGCGGCGCG
Organism: Dolichotis patagonum; assembly: GCA_004027295.1. Classification (NCBI taxonomy): domain Eukaryota; kingdom Metazoa; phylum Chordata; class Mammalia; order Rodentia; family Caviidae; genus Dolichotis; species Dolichotis patagonum. The sequence goes on along the minus strand of PVJX010002498.1, from coordinate 120,041 downwards.
ACTACCTCTGCCAAGAATGCTCTTAGGGGATCAAAATGCTATTAAACAAAAAATGCCCTGGAATCAAATTCGAAAATAACGGGAAATTTTCAAAACTTGTTGTAAGATACCGTTTCCCTGTAAGTCCCCAAAACGTCTTAATGTCCCCTAGTCCTGCAGTGCCTTTCTGTTGGGTGTACTGGATTTATGTTGCACCTTAGTTTGACTTTTGTTTAAATGTTTGGCTTTTGAAATTCATTGTGGGATGGGGAAGGTGGGGTGGGGAAGGCTAGAACTCAAAAGATGGTAGCTTCGGGCGGGTGAATATGTTTACAATTTATTTTTTAAAAAACTGGACAGGGCATAGTGGCACACTTCTTTAATTCCTTGGGAGGCTGAGGCAGAAAGATTGCTGTGAATTTGAGGTGAGCCTACATAGTTCATGGCCAGCCTAAACTTAACGTAGTTTAGTAAGACCTTATCTCAAAGAAAATTTAGTCACTTAGTTACCAGAAATATGACTGAGACCAAGCCCCTAATTTAAAAAAAAAGAATGCTAACCGAATACCATGCACTATTCTAAGAACCTTGCACACATTTATATATATTAAGTCTACCGTAAAAAGCTAAGGAGAACAAGAAATTAATCCACTAACACAGGCTGAGGTGGAATGGGCAAATCGACTTTGAGGTCACTGAAATACCATGCTGTGTCATGGTTGGTAAAGTTGTTGGGGTCATTTTTCCCGTCTGTAATTCCCTTCATTCTCTGTGTGTAATCCTACTGCAACTTCCAAAACCTGTTGAGGAAGCCTTTCTGCAACACCTCTCCTTGCAGAATTCATCAATTCTTCCTTCATGCTACAGCTTGTGCATCTCTTGTGTGAGTAACCTGACTCACACATATCCTGTGTATCTTACACAGTTTGGGTGCAACCATTGTGCCTCCCAGTTTATTCTTCAAGTGCCAGTGTTTGAGCCCTTACAGTGCCCTAATAATACAACAGCCAGAAGACAGACTCTTTTAGCCACCTTCCCTTTCTTTATGCATCTAGGGTTTGCCTTGCTTAAGAGGGAGCTGACAGTATTACAGACAACAAAGTTAGGTTAAAAAAATACTATAGGTAGTCAGACAGGGCTAGGCTCTCGAGAGAGTCAATACAATAGGTGAAAACACATTACAACTCTGGCCAGAGACACACTGGTTGGAAGCCTGGCCTCAAGATAAGGACAGAATAACCAGACCTGAATGCCTTTCCAAGGGTAAGATAAATGGTTAACACCTGATCCTATGAAGTCTAGATAGACATTAGTTACCTCAGTGGACCCATCCTTTCCTGAAAATTTCTTTTTTTAAGTTCTCTTGTTACATGACCTGTTTCTCCACTGGACCAATATTACCTAAGTGGGTATACTTATAATCTTATTGGTTGATCATAGCTCTAAGCCCACATTTTACCCCATTTTACCCACCTCATGATTTTGCTCTATAAAATTTTTCTTTGTGAGTGAGGTCCATAGCAACACACTTGCATCATGTCCTGTCTCGGGAGCTGTCTAGTGTCATCAGGGTTTGCAAGAGAATAGATTTAATGCAGTACATAATTTATAGGATTTTTTATAATATCCAGTCAAAAAGTCAAATACAGAAGAATGTAGGAGATCTGTCCACACACTAGAGACCCAAAGAATCCAGCTGAGGGCCTGGATCCCACAGCAAAGTCATGCAGAAGTCCAGCTGAAGACCTAGAGCTCATGGCTAAGTCTGCCACAAGTCCAACTGTAAGTCTAGAGCCCATGACAATGCACAGCTCTGCGCTGGAAAGGCCCAAAGGTCAGGTGGAAGCTAGAAAGTCTGTGCCATGGTATAAAAGATCTGTGCCAGCAGGCTGAGGGATCTGCACTGGAGCCAGGAAGCGATGCTAGGTAAGGACCAGAGCTCCCTGAAGTAAACCACAGCCATCCTCAGTGACACCAAGGACCTGAGCTCTTCTGATGATGAGAATAGCTGAGTTCACATCAGGAAAACAAGTGTGACAAGTTTCTCCAGGAGACTCAACAGCCCCCATCTTTCCATCCAGTTCTGCTTTTATGCTGCTGGCAACAGTCCTCACGTGGGCCTTCCACACCTAGAACCATGCTGATTCAGTTCAGCTGGGTGTTATAAGTCAACCATTAGTTACAAGTCAACCAACCAATATCTCAATAAAATTTCCTACTCTTAACCTCTTTTGTTCCTTTAGAATTTATTCTTCGATTTCGGGAAACAAACAGCCTATGGGACAGCTGACAGTTTGGGAGTTACGTTTTTTTCTGTTACATAATCTGAAGGTTTTATAGCAAAAGGAGTGGCTCCATCTAAAGGCTGAGATGCAAGGGTGGCTGTGGCAAAACTAGCCATGTGTCCTTGAATTCCAGGAGGTGTCTGCTTCGTTTTCTGGTGTTAGCTGCCTATCTCCAGAAGTGTCTTACAGGAAGGGCCTGACCAGCCTCTAGCAGTAAGGACTCAGGGGCTAGAACAGCAGGATGCTGAGACACTGACTACTGAGTGATAATTAGCTCGGAACAAGGTAGCCGGGCTACTTAGCAGAAGATCTAAAACAAGGAGAGTTTTATCCCCCATAGATAACGAATAGTTGGGTCAGCACACTGTCAAAGTCTGGGCCAGAACAGTATTTTTCCTGCCTGCTTCAGCTTCTCCCTGATCCCAGAGCCTGCAGGCTTGGCAAGAAAGCCTGAGATTTCAAAATGATTAGCTCTTTCTGTTTCCACACAGAGCTAGCTACCTCTTGAGTTTATTCTCTGTAGTGCTAGATCAGGATTGGATCTAACTTTTATTACCCGAAGAACTACAGCCATCATCCTCTGTTCTTCTCTGGTGACTAATTTCCCTAAAAGAAAAAAAAAAAGCTAATTAGATACAGTTTTTTATTTGTCATTCCTGAAGAACAACTGAATTTACTTAATCTATACAAGGGAGTGTAGAGAGCTCAGTAATTCCAAGGCTATTTGCTTTTTGATGCTAGCCAACATAGAGAAAAATGCAATCACTGGTAGGTCTCTTGTGGTGATAAGCTCTACTGCACACGTGTTGTATCTATTTATTTATGTGTTTATTTATACATTTATTTAGCTTAGTGTTGAAGAGCAAATCCAGGACCTTATGCATATAAACCACATGCTCAACCACTGAGCCATACCTTACACCTATTTTCATATATTTTATTCATACTGTGCATTAGCCAGCTTTCTGTTACTGTAATAAATATGAGTTAATCAACTTTGAAAAAAGTTTATTGTCCAAGTTGAGGCTCACAGTTTTGGAGGTTTCAGTCCATGGTCAATTGGCCCTGTTGCTTTTGGGACTGTGGAAGAAAACAGTATATAAAAATAAGCAGCATATGTTATGACAAAGCTGCCCACCTCATGGCTGGAAAGTAAAAAAGAAAAAGGAAGGCTTTGGGATTCCACCATCCCATTTGACTGCATGTCCCTGAAGACCAGAGACCATCTGTTAAACTCCAGGTATTAAAAGTTTCTATTAGCTCCCAATAGTGCTAAGCCAGGGACCAAAGCTTTAACACATGAGTTTTGGGGGAACAGTTAAGATCCAAACTATGCCTTTTGTTTTTATATCCCCGGCACCTAGCAAATTATCTAACATAGTTTTAGTAATTATTATTGCAGTAGTAGTATTAACCTTTATCAAGTGTTTCTTCTGACCCAGGCAGAATAGTATATTATGGTGCATGAATTATCTCACAAAGTGAGTTGTATTATTCCCATTTTTACAGATGACAAATCTGAGACTTGAGTCAAGACATTTTCCTCAAATCATACAGCTAGTAAGTGGCAGAACTGTGTTTGGTTTCTTTTTGTTGAATTTAATGGTGCCCTACTTAGTGAAAATCTGATTTATGAAAATCAAACATAAAGAACCAGTCAGTTAATTCATGAATATTTTCCTTACCTATTAGAGAATGTCCTTTCACTACTCCAGGTTTCTAGAACTATTTCCAGGCCTCTCTCAATGCTTCAACCTTTTCACCTCTGATGACACAGATTATATTTCGACAGGGTAACTGGACATGTCACAATTATCTTTGCTGCATTCTTCCTTTTGAGTTATGCAGCCCATAGGGAAAGATATTATCTGCTGCTCTCCCTGTGGGCCTGTCCCAAGCCCAGGGCTGCCCATAGTTGTGTACCAAAAACTCTTCAATCTGGAGGTCAGTATTAGCCAGACCTGCCTGGCTACCAGACCTAAAATCATTCCTTCCATCCTGGATGCTTATCTTACTCTTTGATCTTAAACTGGACTTTTCAAAACAGGGAAAAGGCAGCCTATTTCTGGAGTTCTCCAAGAGGCCATCTGCTGCATCCCCAGAATCATCACAGGGTGAATTAAAGTTTCACTTTATTTCATTTTGGGCTCTAAACAATCTGTGGAGTAAAGGCTGGTTAGAGAAGACAACAAGGAGGCAGAAACGGTAGAAAGGTGAAAGCGGAAACCAAACACTTCACACTCAGCTGAAAATCATTCAAAATTAAAGCAAGGAGCTTCGCAAGGTAAGTTAAGGACAAATAGCAATGTGCAGCCTGTTTGACCTACTTAACTCTTTAAAGCACATCTGGTAGGTGAAGTGAAGCACAGGGCTTCCTGTGAGCATGCGAAGCGCCTTGAAATGATGGGGTCTGGACCATAGTGGAGAAGCTCAGCTGGTCCAGGGAAAATCCCAAAAAGGCAGCATAAGTTTGAAACATTTTCTTTATGAAAGATAGTTCAACACTAATTCATGGAATTCCCTAGGTTCCTACCTTGGAAAGCAGGTTGAAAATTTAAATGCCCCATTCATCCCACTATTTGCTTGTCATGTCTTTCTGGGTGTTTCCCAAGCACTTCAAACAAAGCGTGGGCAAAACAGTTCTCTAGGTAAAACCTTATTCTCCCTTCAGGGTGCCTATCTCAGTGCGGGAACAAGCATCAGTCTTACTGGATTCCTATATTCAAACTCCACATCCAATCGGCCAGCAAGTTTTGTTGCTTCTACCTCTAAAATAGATCCTGAAACTGCTCACTTCTATGTTCACTGGTATTACTTTGTTAAGCCAGGTGTCATCTCTGACCTGCACTGTTAAATAGCTAACACAAGTCCCCCTTTCTGCTCCTGTCAATCTATAATCTGAACAAAAGCCAGAATAAACTTTCAAAATTAAGTAATTTTATTCACCATCTTAAAATTCTCTAACAATTTCTAACTGCATTTAGAATTAAGTCCTAAGTCTCACTAAACGCAAGTTCTATTTAATTCCTACCTCCCTGTGTGACCTCATCTCTTGGCTTTCTCTTCTTCATGTGCCATACTTGATGAAGCTTATTTCTACCTCAGGACCTTTGTGCGTGCTGTTTTCTATTTTTAGAACATGATTTTATTTTGATCCTCTAGAAACTTAAAGGAAGAAAATAAACCTGAGAAAACTCCAGTCTGAATTGAATAGTCTTATCTTGTTCTAGTCAATTGCTATGATGGGGAACAGGACTCACTGACCTACCAGATAGCCAGAATTTTCAAGGGAATGGCCAGAAATCTGAAATTTTATGTAAAATTCCCTAATACTTAAAAGTTGACAATTGTATCAACCAGGATTATATCCTAATATAATATATTATATTATAATATAACATGAAATCCCAAACAATATTAGCATAAATTTGAAATGTTTTCTTCATTAAAGGTGGTTTAGAACTAATCCAGCAGCCCCACAGAGACCAGAAATCCAGTTTTTTTCCAGTTTTGTGCTGTTATTCTTAGCCTGTGACACTTCTCTTCATGACCCAGTATAGTTATAGGAGCTCTAGCATCTAAATCCCTGGCATCAGGACAGAGGGCTGGCTATAAAACAGAGACATCTACTGTTTTAAGGGGAGCATCATAGAGCATCTCTGCTGACATCTTATTGGCTGGATTGTGGCCTTCAATGAACTGCAGAGCAAGTTGGGAAATGTAATCTTTCTGTCAGGGCTTTTAGTAGAGAGAATAAAGGGAAAAAGATGATTGAGAGCAACCACTAATAGTCTTAAGATATGGTAGCTGTATCAGTAGTTAGGGTTATCTGGAAAAACAGAACCAATAGGAGAAACACAACAAATCTGAACTTCTTAGGGCAGGCCAGCAGGTGGAAATTCAAGCAAGATTTTTATATTACTGTGTAGGCAGAATTCTTTTCTAGACAGCTTCAGATTTTGCTCTCAAGATATTATACCTATTTAATAAATGCCACCCACACTACTGAGGATAACATCCTTTATTTAAGGTCGACAGATTGTAGATGTTAACCACATCTACAAAATATATTCACAGACATTTAGTGTAGTGTTTGAACAAAATGCTGAGCCTCATAGCTTAGGCAAATTGACCTATAAAATTTACTAGTAATTTAAGCATTAAAAAAAAAAAAACCTACAGCAAAACAATACCTGTTGTTAATGAGCTGGGCTCAACCTGCAGACTCCCAACACCCAATATTTTCTCTAAATGGGACAGCAAGTAGCTTGGCCCCCTAAAATCTTATACCTCTTGTATAACTGGAGTCACATACACCATAACAAGAACTCTGCCATTAAGGTACAGAGTCCTGCCCTCTCTAGGAGACTATGCATAAATAGCCTGAGTTTGTTCTTTTTAACCATTGTGCTAGTGAGATTCTGTTTGATAAACAGAACTTTTTTCTTTAACCCTTTTCTAACTCAGTACATTCTTTCCACTGTAAAACCCAAATTTTTTTTGCTGGGTAGTGATTTAGAGTCTCTGGAGGGTGAGGAGAGGGGGGAGATAATAAACTGGAGCCCACAAAGAGTCCATGGCTTTTTCAGTCTGTAATTGCTATCCAGTCCATTGCCTGTCCCTCTCCTGACCCAGGAAGGTGATCGTTTTACTCTCTTAACAAAGTTCTGTTTAATTTGTATTTCTCTTTCAACACTGACTTTGAAACAGCCTAAAAAATGAAGGCACACTGCAAAATTGGTTTCTCATTGATTCGCAAAAAGGCTTTATATATTGTGAATGTTTTTGAGTTTCTTATAGGTATTATGATTAATTTTCTTAATTTTTAAAATGTTATGATGTCTTTCCTTGTAATGCTGTATATGCTTTCAACTTTGCTGAGTACTGTATATTTGGACAATGCAGGCATTAAACATGTGACTAAAATGGGCCCTCAAAAAGAACTGATGCATAAATTATATCTCATAAGAATGTAATTTCATTAGAAATTGAGAAAGACAATACTGTTTTGGGCAAATATGCACCTTTGTGAGATTTCTCAATCCCAGCAATAAATTAATTTTATGCAACAATCATCATATGGAAATAATGCATTATAATACAGTGAATCTTTGTTAGACTACCGTAGGAAGCCAGTCTGGTTTAAATTCTTTTTCCTGATGTCTCATTTTCAAAAGTAAGTCATTATTGTGATTTTGTTTCTACTGCAAAGTTCACTAAGAGCCATTATATCTGAAGAAATCAAAAATAGAAATTGGGTCCAGATCATTGTGGCCATTTAGTTAATCTTTGGGGAAAAAAACAGCTCTGTAGCTTGCTATACCTGAATTTTTCCTTCTTTTGAATTGATTTTGTCCCTGTCAAATTTATGCTTTTGATAGTAAAAAAAAAAATCATAGTTCATAGGAGGATGCTACTCATTGAAGGCATTGCCCCAAATTGTTCTTTTGTGATATCAGTCTCAGATCAAATGGAAACAGACTTTTCCTCATGCTAAATTCTGTAGAGCAGCCCATAGTAGTCTTAGTCATTTTCTTTGTTGCTGGGGCAAAGTACACCTGCAGTTTAAAGAAGGAGAGGCTTGTTTTGGCTAATGGTTATTAGAGGATTCGGTCCATGGTCAGTATGGTAGAAGGGTCAGGGGTGGGGGAAAGCTGCTCAAGTCATGGTGGCTGCAAAGTAGAGAGAAAGGGAGGAGGTAGGGAGGCAGTTATGCCCTTCCACCTCTGCTTCTTCTGGCCAGGCCCCACCTACCAACAACACGTTCAGCTGCGGACTCATCAGGGGAGTATAGTGCCTCTGTGGTCCTCCAAGGCAAGACTTGTTTAAAAAAAACAAAACCCAAACCAAAAAACCCCCTCTCTTTTGTAATGTGATAATCTGCAAATGTAATCTCTTTTTTGTTTTGTTGTTTTGCAGTGTTGGTTATCAAACACAGGCAGGGCCTGTGCATTCTTGGCAAATGCTACACCACTGAGCTGTATCTCCATCCGTGTGTGTGTGTGTGTGTGTGTGTGTGTGTGTGTGTATTTTTAAAAATATGCTGCCCACACTGTACTCAAACTCCTGAGCTCAGGTGATTTTCTTGCCTTGGCCTCCTATAGGTACATTCCACCACACCAAGTTCTAAATGTAATTTCTATTTCTGATCTTTTTTTTTTTTTGTAGACAAGGTCTTGCTGTGTAGTTAAGGCTGGCCTCAATTTGTGGCAATTTGCCTGCCTCAACATCCCAAGTGGTGGGATTATAGGAGTGTGCCACCACATCTGGCTAGTATTTCTAATCTCACGGTTATTTGCTTTACAATGTTTCAGCAGTTTTTAAAACTGCAGAATCTGAACGCTTGAAGAATTCTAATAATTCCTGGATACACTTTCTAGAATGTTGTGATACACACTTTTAAAAAAGTAATTCATTGACAAAAATTGACACACGAACACCAATAGTCTGTGGCCCAGAGCACGGTGTAAGTGATGCAGGGACCAGGTCTAGGGAGGTACAGGCAAGCTGAGCTCCCAGCCCAGGTTCTCGCACTGTTCCTGTGAGAACCTCTTCTTATCTCGAGCCATGGTCCCTGCCACTGTGAGTACTGCTTCTGCTGCTACCACCAGTACCTCTGCAGCGCTGGCCTAGATCCTGGCCTCCTGTAACCTGGTGGCCTTGAGGCATACGTGTGCACGCTGGGGACAGCACTGTCGGAACCCTGTGCATGACTGCAGGCATTACATCCTGGGGAGTTTGTACCATTCACAAGTATGCGCCCTTGTTCCACTGAACTTTATACACCAAAAAGAAGTTCAAAGATACAATTATTAAAAATTAAGGCAGTAACAGGAAAGGATTAACCAAAGCATGGCCCCTCCTGTGAGGGCAATCTTGTGCAGTACACAGGCTCCTGCCCTTGAAGCGGACCCTGCATACAGTCAGAGTCTTTTAAGTGTCAGAATTGGGGTATGTAGAGGAAAGTGAATAGGAATGATAGGCATTGACAGATTTCCTCCACGATCTTAACTAAAAGCAGTAGGTTGTTGATAAATCTGCATCACTTCCCTACCGAAATGTGTGTTCTTTGAAAGCAAAAATCTTATCTTACATAACCCTATATTCCTCTCAAGGCCTACTTCTGTGTGTTACACATCATGGATGTTATTTAAATATGATTCAATGATAAATTATTCTTCTGTCTTCACAGCAGTAACATGTAGAGTTGAAAATGATGATTCTTTTTATTTAAGACATTAACCTAATCAAAGTTGATCAAGAACAACCTTGAGATGCTTGCCTGATCCAGGAGGAGGGTTGTCACTAGTGTTTCCTGTAAGTACTCCACAGCTGTGCCCTTATGTAAACTTCCTGGATTTGTTAAGAGAAACTGTCTGGCTTTGCCTGCTCTTACAGACCTTCTGGGTGAGTCGTTCTTTGTTTCCAGGAGGACCTAGTTCTTTTCAGGATCTAAAATGCAGATGGCAATATTATTTACCAAGAGTTTTCAAAGGTGATTTTATAATATTATCTGAGATCAAACTATGAAAAACTAGTGACTGGGAAAACCTAATCAGAATATACCATGTGCAAGTGGGAGATGCTGACGGCAGACAGCAAGGCTTATAGATTTTTAATTTTTAAGAAATACTGTTCCTGGAGTAGAAAAATCAGAGCAAGTAGCAGTAGTAATGGCCCTGGAAGACTTTCTTGTCTCATTTACCATAAAAGAGCTTGAATTTTATGGTTAAGAAGACACATCCTGTCAAGTCAGGGAGATAAAAGATAGGCCTAGGTACTGCACAATAGGTAGGTCAGGTATTGTGGCACATTTCTGTAAATTCCAGTACTCTGGGAGATTGCAGCAGGAGGATAGCAAGTTTCAGCTGGGGCAATTTAGAAACTTAGAGAAACCCCCTCACAAAAATAAAAAGGACTAAGGATATATTAGCTCAGGGTGTAGGCCTGGAGTTCCATCTCTAGTATTACAAAAATAGGCATGCCCTTCATGAATCTCAACCAACCAGTTTTAAGGTCTCTCCATACCCTCAGATACTTTTTAGCCTTGATGATAAATCTATACTGCATGAATAAGCAAAATTGCTTAGCATGCACAGCACAGTCAGATGTTACTTACCCATTTTGACACACCTTCATAGTATCAGGTTCAATTACCGCATGCCACTAAAGGCATTCCAGGGAATGCAAATACAATGACAGTGTTTAAACAGGATGTGTCCGGTAAATAGAACAAGAAAACATAAGAACTTGACAATCTTAAGTTGTTTGGAGTTATGCTGAAGGTAACTCCTGAGGGCAGGTCACTAGGGCTGCCTCTGCCCCATCCTCATGAGATGAAAGACATCTGAGACTCTGCCCCACTGTCCCTGTGGCTACCACCCAAACAAAGCTGGGGACCTCAGCTGACAATGTGTGTGGTGAGGGAGGCAGTGCCACAAAGACTGTCTCTGTTCCGCAAGGAGCTCTCCTCATTCTCGGACCTTCTGGAGGGCAGGTTTTCCTGGAGTTCCTTGCCAAGATTCCCACCCTCCAGGTTTGAGGTGAGACCTTCCTGGCCAGATGATGGTCCACTTCCGGCATGCACCGGAAGCTCAGCAAGCACAGCCTCTTGTTCTCTGCGTGGGACTTGCAAATGGCGCGGGTGACTTTGAAGAACCAAAAGGTGAGGTTTCACATGGGTCCTGGGGTAAGATTGGTGTCCTCAGGTAGAGGAAATATGGCACCAGAGGGCCAAATCTCCTTTTGTGCTATGCTATGAGGGTACATGCAGACCCACTGGACCCGGAACCTGGGGCCCCAACTCCACCCCCAACCCCAACTCAGGCCCAGGTGCTACCTGCTGGCCTGCTGCTCTCTGACAGGCTCTACTACCTGTGGTATCAAGCTGCCAACCAAACTCAGCTCCACCTCTTTCCTCCTGAAGTGCAATGTGGCCTTGGCTTCTTTAGGAAATGTGAGTCCACACATCACCAACTGCTTAAAAGTAAAGTTCTTCTGAAGACACCAAACATTTACAATGGATGCCTCAAGGACTTTGCCCACTGAGGCAGGAGACATCCTGAGAACTTTGACCACTGATGTTTGCTAAGGTCTTCCCACCTAATGTCCCTTGCCTTCTCTCAAGTCCTATTTTTTTCTTTTAAAAAAAGCCTGCTTCTCTTTACTCCCTACAGCCAGCCTTTTTGTTTTCTGTCTGCCTACACACAGGCACAATAAATTCCACAACTTATTGCCTTCATAAAAGCCCTGAGGTCTGGACTGGTCTCTTCTCCTGCTGGTCCTTACACTTCCGAGAAGGGACATTACATCATAATTGTGGTTAGAGAAAATGGTCTTGTTCAACATGCTCTGGAATTTTAGGACAGAAAGAGTTGTGCAGTAAAGTTAGAGAATATACGATCACCAAAGTTATTATTGAAATTATAAATCACAGACTCAAATAGATTTAGGCAAATTTATAGTAAATTTTAGAAAAATCAGGGGTGTTTTTATTTATTTATTCTCCTTCTTCCAAATCTGGAAATTTTTGTTTTGTTTTAAATCTGGAAGCTATTAGTTGGTTTCATGGAAAGAACCTAATAAAAACATCATCTAACTTTGTTCTCAGAATTGTAGACTACAGAATATGGAAGAGAAGAATCCATTCCTCTCTCCTTGCCTATTTTTGCAATTGCTTTAATTCCTAGTTGCATGATTATCCTGAAATCTAAAGTTTATTTCCATGCCTTGAAAAACAAAATCATGAAAAGAAACCCTATAAGCAATTTCAGATGGGAAAGGAAATCATAGTTTGGCTACAACAATTAGGTGAGAGGAAAAGATGGAACAATGATTAATCCTGATAAAATGAAACCATCTTTTATAACCCTTTACCGTGGGCCACATTTTGCATTAATTGTATACTTATATTTGATTAGGACAGATTCAAAGGAGGGATAACATTATAGATGAGCAAGTTAAATTCCTTCCCATTTACTAGATTACATGGTTCCTGCAACACAGACTTTGTTTTTTTAAACCTCAAGAAGTTTACACAATCTACATGTCAAAAAAAGTCATAGTTTTAGTTAATAGCAGCTCAGAGGGTAATAGGTCTACAGATCAGGAAGCAAGAAATCTCAAAGTGCTCATTTTTTGTAATTTTATGAGAGGAACAAATTTTGAGTTGAAGACTTATCATTGCCCTCCACTCCCAGCTTGTTTTTTTCTTTATAGTGCCTATTAATTACAAAATGTTAGGCCTCAAGCATATATTTTGGTCATGTTCATCTTCTCATTACCCTAGCTCTTCTTCCCCTCATTACCTTTGTCTAAGAATAGTCTCCCTTCTATTTTCATGTCATACCAAACTGATTTTAGTATTAACATTTGTAAGAGTAAATACATGAAGCCTGCATTTTTTTCTTATAAAACCTGGTAAAGGATTTGGATGGTTTTATGGACTCCTAAACATTTCTTTTGACTGATTTTATTCTATTTCCAATTTTTCAGAATGGTTACCAGGTTTTTGGTAGTCTAAATATACAAATGGATAATTGCTTTGCACACACATTAATATAAACTGAATGTACTTTTTTCTTTTTGAGTTTTTGAGGCTGGCCTCAAACATACGGCAAGTCTCCTGCCTAAGCCTCCTAAATGCTTGGATTATAGTCATGCGCCACCACATTTGGTTGTATGCCCTCTTTGTAAAGAAAATATAATGCAATTCTGCAACAGGGTTTCAAAAAGTAAAGCTCAAGGCTGATCTTGAACTTGTGATTCTCCTGTCTTGGCCTCCCAAATAGGTGGATTTACAGGCATGCTCCACTATATCTGGAATGTTGGAATTTTAACTAGGGGGTCACCTGACTAAGAAGGTGGCACTGCCATACATGGTCCACAGTTTCCTGGTCTTATGTAATTCTCTTTGAGTATAGGTTTTGTTTTGGTTCTGAAACAGCGTTTTGCTATGTAGTCTAAGCTGGCCTTGAACTGACCGTGTAGTCCAGGCTGGCCTCGAACTTGGAATGATTCTTATGCTTCCCCAGTGCTTGGATTATACTACGATACCTGGCTTGAGTGTGGGTCTAACAAAAATAGTTTATGGTCAAAGTGACAGGACTTGATTTTTAAGTTTAGGTTGCAAAGAGATTGTGTCTCCCTTCTTCGTTAGACATCCTTGGTTGTTCTCTGATGGAAGCTGGTGGTACCACGTTGTGAGAGACTCCACAGAAAGACCCACATGGCGGGAACTGGGAGGCACTGAACCAATGAGGAACTAAGGCCCTCAATTGCACGTTAATAACTGAGGTCCGCTACCATCTAGGTGGGCGAGTCTGAAGGCAGGGCCTTCCCGAGCAGGTCTGAAGCTGAGCACACAGATGAGCTCACAGTCCTGCTGACACCTTGATTGCTGGATGTCTTCATGCAGTGGCCCCTGCTAAGCTGCCTCTGTGCCCATAGCCTTAGAGACTCCAGAGAGCGATGTGCACTTAACAGGGCTACAGCTCTGGCCATGGAGTAGGAGGCGGCAAGAGACTTGAGTACCAAGGACTCATTACAATTTTCTTGGGACTTATGCCAGGACAGGTGAGAAGAGAGGACTTAGGAATGGTAAGCGACGATGAAAATGTGATGAAATCAACAGACTAGACGTCCCAAGGGGGTTGAGAAATTGTTGGAGCTGTAGTACCAAAACAGTGAGCTGGACACACAGTACTGGGAGTCAGAAAGAAACCAAACTATTACCTTTGAGGCTACCAATTCACATTTTATTGTCTGAGCACTACTTACCTGTTAACTACCCAGCTCCCCTTTCTGTGTAGTCTTTTTACTTCTGGTTTATTCCTTGTAGCCTTTCTCATTGACATGATTGCATGAAATCAGATCTTCCGGGTTTATTCTTTTTGAAGAAATCCAGTATTATATTTTCTCAGTTATTTGCATAAGCTAGCTCTTTATAATACAGTATTCATGTGGATTATTAAATTTTGCTTCCCTTCAAACCAATACATGGCTTTTGAGGAGAGATTTGCTATTTGAGTGAAAAATGAATTATATAGTGTGTGCATTATTTATGGATTAATGTGGTCTCCACTCTTTTTGCCCATTTATCAGAAATATCATAGTTCAGGCTAAAATAAGAAAGTTATAAAAACAGCTGAAGATTTTTTTCCCTGATAAATAATGCAAAAGAAATGGGAAAAACTGCTTAGATGTTAAAGGAGTAAAAGAAAAATTACTACTTTACTCTTTCACTACTTTATAAAGTCTTTAACATACCAGTTCATATTGAGATATAAGTCATCAGTAGTTCTTGAGTCTTCAGGGGCCTTCAGTTCCCTAAATGTTTAGTTTCCTTAAACTGAGTACCCATTAAGTGGCATAAAAAAATAGTTGCAAAGGCTTTTTTGGGATAGGAATTCTAGCAATAACCACTCACTGAATTTAATGCAGAATACAGTCTTATGGAGACAAAACAATCCATGGTCACTGTAAGCCAGTATTAAGTGTGCAGGATGAGTTATAATTTGGGGACTGAATAGAAACAGTCTACTTTCAACATATATTATACTCAGTGGTTACCCTAGAAAACACTGCTGTGAGGTAGTTTCAGTTCATTTTCTCTAAGTGGATGGTAGCTGAGAGTGAAAAGTTAAGGCTATTTCACTATACCAACAGGAAAGGCAAGAATTTCTAACTCCAAGCTATTTCTGGATCATCTTTGTGGACAATTTGCAAATCTCTATGGTGTTGCTTTCCCTTTAGGCACATTAAGCTTTTGGCCAAGACTATGCAGCTTCATTCTTAATTCCTCTGAAGACTTCACTATGCAGTGTTTGGGGAAAAGACAGGGGCTAATGTGCAAGGGATAGCAAGGAAACTGGGACACAAATGAGAAACCGGAACGCTTTCTCATAGCTCCATAGGGTCCTTCATGGAGGGCTGTATGTTACCTTTCCATTGCTGTGACAAAATATGTGGCACACAGAATTTAAAGGAGGAAATGTTTATTTTGGCTAATTCAGTCCATGGTCATCTGGCTTTAAGGCAGAATCATCGTGGAATGGCATGGAAGAGGAAAGCCACTCATTTCGGCCACAAGAAACAGAGAGAGGGTGAAAGAGCCAGTGAGAGAGGAATGGGTCTAGGACAAGAATATACCCTTCTAGGTCACTCCCCCAGTGACCCCGTCCTCCAACCAGGTCCCACCACCTCACAGCACCTTCAGCTATGAATGGAAGAATCCAGTGATGAGATTAGTAGCCCCATGATCTAATCACTTTCTCAAAGCCCTACCTCTAAACATGTAAGCCTTTTGGGGGACATTTTTTCAATCTAAACCACAACAGGGACATTCATTCTTCCACTTCAAAATATAAGATTCAGAACATCAGCCAAGTACTTAGTCTAATCAAGATTTAAAGTTGCATGCTAAAGCAAAATAGTTTCTTCCTACACAATTTACTTAACATCACGCATACCATTTGTGTGAAAATGAACACCAAACTGCAAAATCCTTTACACCCTCAATGTAGAAATAGTTTTGTTCCTGAGTTTGGTCCTGATGACAAATTCTACATAAAATGAATATTTTTTTTATTTGAATAGATCAAGCTATAGGGTACTCTAAATTATATTTGACTAATGGGTGAGAAAATGCTGTATTAGAATTAATGTAAGAACATCAGGGTATGTTTTGTTATGCATGCGTTTAAAGTTAGATCCAAGAGGCTAGGTGGGGGTGTAACTCAGTGGCACAGCACTTGCCCAGCATGTACAATGCCCTGGATTCCATCCCCAACACTGAAAAAAACTTACACACACACACAGACATACACTAATCTGCATAATTCCAGGGACGGAGGAGGGGGAACACATTCTTAATGAGGATTGCATTTGACATGTCTGGCTAATAATGAGGTTCTTTTGCCTATACCAACATACAGGTGCAAAACTTTACTACTTAGTGACTATAATATGATATCTGCATAAAAGAAGTTGATACCTCAGCCAGTAGGCAGAAAATCATACACTGTATGCATGTGCAAACTGTTGCTCAGGCTATAGTATTATTTTTCAAGTTTTAGGTTTTCTTTAATACTATACATTTATTTCCCTTTGACATACTCATGGGTATGTTCCTAACTAAGCTATTTTAAGTGTAAACTTTACTCTTCGATATCCTCACTTTCATTCTGCTGGGTGAAATACTCTCAGGAAGACATTACTCCAATTTGAATAATTACTGATGAATGAGGCTTCACTACTGATCCACAGCATTAAAAAAGGACTTTTATACATAAATATAAAAATATTTTATGTTCTGAAGTTTTCACTTTTGAAGTACTCTCTTGAAAGGAATGTCAACAGAAAATTAAAAAGGCTTCAAAATTTCCCATTAGACTATGACTTGCGGAGAAGATGAGTAGAAATGGCTTTTAACTACTACATTACTGGAAATCTTTGTAGTAATATAGGGAAATATACACTAACTCCAGAAAACCCTGTTTTCCCTGATACCACTGGTGTAAAGTTATGTATTAATATTATTGTCTTTCTTCCTCTTTCTGCTTTTTGTTTTGTTTTTGTCCTTTTGAGGCAGGGTCTCGCTATGCAGTTCAGGCTGGCTTTGAACTCACTCTGTAGCCCAAGTTGGCCTTGAACTTGTAGCACTTCTGCCTCAGCCTCCTGAGTGCTGGGATTACAGTGGTACACTACCATGCCCAACTTAATGTTATTTTCAAAGGCCAATTTGATTTTAGGGAAATGTAACAAATATTTATGAGCATCTCCTAGATCCCTCATTATATAATTGAGCTTACTATTTCCTAAAAAGCAATCCCAGGTGATCTTGTTTCTTCTGTGGTATATGTGACAGATGCTGTTTATACTCTTCGTAAGTGTGTTTGTGAGGCAGCTGGGAGAAGTCTTATTTACTTTTGGCCACTTGGTTGGCTTTATAAGGCATTTCAGAAAGCAGACAGTGAACCACAGGTCTGTCAGAAGCATTTCCTCTCTGAAGACATTCTGAAGAGTCATCTTCTTCAGAGGCCTTGCTCTGCTTATGTGATGAAATTCTTTTTCATGTAAAAGTGGAACAGAGAATTTCAACCAGTCCTGTAGAAATGGCGCTTTGGTCTCCAACTTCACACTGTCATGTAGCTGGCATTCTTTATCACTGAGGTTATCTTAAAACAAAAAAGGGAGGAAAGCTTTCCTATGCTTTGGGTAGGAAACAAATTTGCTGTGGTAGAATTTGTGGCTGAGGAAAGCAGAAAGAGCCTGGCAGAAGAAGACATATGTCACCACCAGCCACCAAGTTAAGTTGTGGAAACCAAAGGTGACGGCCATGGAAATGTAGATCATCAGCTCTGCTAAATAATTAGGGGAAGAAACATGTTCAAACCAGTCTCCAAAAGGGATCCTGTGGTTGCAGTGAATGACCATTCCTGAAATGGTAAAAGACGACTTGTGAGCATTTGAAGTCTTGATAAGAAAGTTTTACCATTTTAATCCCTAAATCATTTTGCTTAGAGAAGAGTTTCACACAGCTGCATGCAAACCACTATCCTGTCACACTACCACTGATAATCTACTAGGTATCAGAAAGTCACGTGCTGAGGTTACATTGTCATTGTTCAGGAGCACAAAGGTCAGCTAGTTCCTCCAGCAACCTTTCACTCCACTCACTAATAAGAGCTTAGACTTTGGTGTTAAGATGACATGTGTTCAAATGCTGGGTCTCCCACTTACTAGCTGTGAAACTTCAGGGAAGCCTTTCATTTTCCTCATTAAAATGAAGATTAGACTGCTCAACTCACGTGGGAATTGTGAAGCAGTAGCATTTACAACAGGGCTTCACACAACAAGCACTGAATGAATATTAAATAGTATGTTTCTGTTTTAATATTTCAAATAACTGACTGGAAACTACCTGTGACAAGTGAATATGAGCTAACTAATGCCAAGTTGTTTTGCTTGGCTGGGATGACACCAACTCTGAAGTTAACAGGAGCTCTCTATTAGGGCTGGACAGAGCCAGAGAGCTCTTCAGAGGATGGATCTTATTTTACAGATGGTAACATCTGGCTGCAGAGAGGTGTCTTGTCAAAAATGAGTATTTGACATAGATTAGTCAACTAAGGCAGGAAGGAAAGAATACAAGAACACAGAGAACTAACTTCTGAGGCTCACCATCCACATGCAGAGACTGTCAAAGTCATCTCACCTGCTTTATTTCTCCTGAGGTTGCCGAGAATGACATGGCACTTATACTGGTGGACTGATGACCAGATAAACATCATCATCCCAAGGATGTGGAACCACCGTGCTTGCATTAGTGGATTTTTCCCTTTTACATACACTGTGAAAATAAGAATTATCTTTTTAGCCAGTTCCGCCAAATTTCAGAGGCTTGGAGAATTAAAAACAATCATATTACCCTGGTGTAATTCTGTCATGGCTTGTGACTAGATCTCTCCCGACTCCCCTGCTCTGCCAAAGCTTCATGCAGTCATAAGTGGGGCTTTTTCAGAGGCAGCTGAATCTACAGTGTCTGACTGGTTCATGGTGCAATGGTAGGATTAGGTGTGTTAAGATTATGGGTGGGTAATTACTAAATGAATTCACTGATTGGCTTGGTACCACCCTAATCCTGGTAGCCTGAGTACAATATAAGGCACAGAAAGAGGCTTGTTTTTTCCCTTGATTGCTTTGCTACCTTCTGCCCACCATGAACTGTTTTTCCTCTGTGATGCCTGTCTGCCATCCCAGTGCCTTGAAGCCAGGTGACCATGGATTGAAAGGTCTACAAACTGTGAATCAAATGAACTTTACCTCCTCTAAATCAGGATATCAGGTATTTTGTTTGAGTCCTCTAGACTAAGGAGATATTTTCCTCAGACATGCACAGCATCAGTGACTGTCAGCAGAGAAGTCCGTATTGACATCTTCCTATTCCTTCTTTGATACTTTAGGTACCATCTCCTTCAAATGCTCAGCTCCATTTTGGGTGATCTGCTCTTAGGTGTGATGAGATTGCCTTGGGTTGCCATTGCTAAACCTCACTTTAATCCTTCCATTTTACTGTCAGGAGAGCACTTTTTAAAGAAATCTCTCTTTGAGCTACCATCCTGAGCCCAGGTATAAAGTTCCTGGATACACAATGCAGAGCTGTCTAGCACTGGCCAGTGAAGAAAGTCCCACAGGTAAAGGCAGAGAGAAGGGCTTTTCACAAAGAAGAGAAATGTAAACCACAAGACAAACGATGGTTTCTCTTTCTGGATTAGACAGAATCTAGTCTGGTAGAGCATTTCCCTTATTACCTTCTTCCTCCCCCTCTGGCTACCAGGAAGGAGGAAAGAAGGCAGCCCACAGGAGGACATGAAGACCATGCCACTGGCATGAGAAAGCCACCAAAGGCCTCCCTATGACTAGCAGGATACAGCTGGCCTCATCCATCTTGACTGAAAGGACAAGGCTGTCAACTGATACTAGCTAGAAAAGAGCCTGGGGCTCTGAAGTCAAGAAGGAACCCCTGAGTGTAAAATTCAGGCAGGAGAACCAAGGATCATGCTGTTCTCTAGGGGCCCCTACAGGTGGGAGTCAGTGAGGACTGCTAATTACGAATGAGAACCCACCAAAGTCCACTGTGTTGATTTCTGCCATAAACCTTTGCTACAGAATCTGCTATCATCTTTTTAGTGTTCACTAAAAGGTGGTATTTTTCTAAGTCAAAAATCAACAAAATAGGAAAAATACAGTTTTTACATCTGATAGGCTTCAAGAGCAAATCACTGAAGGACTAAAAGTTCAACAGAATACCTAGGAGTTCACATTACTACCTACCAAGTCCCCTGCTCCATATGGAGAGGCGTCGTCTATGATGGAACAATAATTTATAAGTCTAAGGCCAGAATTATAATGCAGGGAAGGGAAGATGCATAATCATACATTTATTTACTGATTATTGAGTGTCTACTGAGTCTGGTCCTGTTATACGCATAAAGAATAAAGCAGCAAGCCTGGCAAGATCCTAGATTTCTTTTTTTTTTTTTTTTTTGGTACCAGGAATCAAACTCACAGCCTCATGCTTGCCAGGCAGGCACTTAAGCCACTGAGCTAAATCCCCGGCAGCAAGATCCTAGATCTTAAAAGAAGCCTTTGTTCTGGTTTCCAGACCTTTCTACTTCCATATGGATCACAGGGCGTGAGTCTCTGCTCTAATTTATGGACGGAAACTCTGAAGCTCTGAAAGATTCAGTACGGCAGACCTAGGCCCAGTGGACCCCCAAGCCCTTGTTATTTCTACTACACACTGCAGCTGGCAAATCTCCCAATGTGTCCTCTCTCAATGAATTACAGAAGCTAGCATTCCCAGATCATTGCAGGTAACCCCAGATGACCTCTTGAAGGTAAAACAGATTCAGAAAGGAATGTTTAGGGGCTGGGATTTAGCTCAGTGGCATAAGTGCCTGCCTTGCAAGTGCACCGTCATGAGTTTGATCCCTGGTACCGAAAAAAATAAAAAATAAAATTAAAAAAAGAGAGAAAGGAATGTATAGAAAGTGATTTTTGTGGGTGCCTTGGCTGCTCTTCCTTGACTATTTATAAGAGAGAGAAGGCAGAAAGTAGCTCCAGGAAACTCCTAAAGGAATATGCAGTGCCAATGGAAGCTGACAGACTGAAAGCTAGTAGGTTACCAAAGAGCTCTGGAAAGTTCCTTGGGTGAAAAACCAGGAATGACAGCTCATAGCTTGGTGCTGGTGGAATGCACGGATTCCACAGCTGCTGAAAACCCAGGGAGGAAAAACTGACTTGAATCAGATGGAGAAATGCTGGCTGAGTGACTGTGGCCAACAAGTAATTCATGAATTGGGCAAGACCATCAGTAATCTTTCCTGTAAAATCTTTGCCCTAGAGACTGAGGATGTAGCTCAGTGGCAGTTTGCTTAGCATGTATGAGGCCCTGGGTTTCAGTTCTGGCAGCACAAAAAACAAAACAAAACAGAAACTTTTCTCTAACCAAAAAGGCTGTGTTGTAGTAATGGAGAAAGGACCCTAAGGGGCACTGATTTCTGACGCCAAAATCAAACCTGAGTGGGAGGGAGGGAGGCTCACACAATGAGTGTTAGGGATATCTAGATCTCTTGGGCATCATTAGGAAACATGAAGCCCAGGACTCAGAGAAAATGATCAGAAAAGATCTACTGCATCTGGGCTACGTAAGTCTAAGGTCAAGTTAACCTCAGCATTAAAAACTGAATCACCCAAAATGACCTGAATTCTTCACAATACATATACATTGTTTTTATAAAGATAATATTCACTTAAGTAGATCCCCCTTTCTCTAAATAAAACAAACTACTTCTTTATCTTCTTGCATACAGAGGTCTGGCTTCCCTCTCCCAGGCTGGAGAGAGCTTTGCCTGGGCCTCTGTCCTCTCCCTTGCGCGAGGCAAAGCTCTAGTGTACAGGGAGCAATCACAAGAGCCAATGGCAAGGAAGCCTTCCCACTCTCCCTTCCAATCACAATGACTTAGCAGGAGCACCTCTGCTCTCATCTCGGGATTTAACTCTGTACAACTTCCTCCAGCTTCTCCCAGGCAGCACAGGATGGCTCGGGCTTCCCCAAGGCCACTTCCTTTGCTGTCCCTTTCTCCTGCTCTTGGCCACTCCCCTGCTTCCTGTTCAGCACTTGAGCACACTCCTCCCTTGCCACAGACTAATCCCAAGTAGCTTTGCTAGCTTTAGTCCCTTCAGGGAACCCCATAAACCATTTCACTGTCTTTAAGCTGAGCCTCATGAGCATTCTGTCCTTTACCATCCTCACGAAAGGCATGACTGCTTATGTTGCTCCCTTAAGGCTTAATCATTTACAGTTAATACATATGTAACTTGGACATGTTGACTTCTTATTTATTTTTGGTACCGGGGATCGAACTCATGACTTTGCACTTGCCAGGAAGATGCTGACTTTTTAATATTGATTACCGAGTCTAAGAAGCTTGAAGGCAAAGGAAGCTGGGTCAGTTACTACTTCGGGACACCTGAGTGCTGTGCAGAGCCATCACCTCAAGAGCTCCTCATACAGCCTGTGCCTGCAGAGCCAGAGCTGAGGCAGAGGTTACTCACCCTTCCTGCCATCTATGGGTGCTTGGCTCAGCACAGTTAGGCCGAGGAGGACATAGTAGACAAGGCCAAAACAATACTGCACGACGTGGATCACAGCATCGGAGAAGACGCTGACATAGAAGCACTCGAAGAGTCTCCGCCAGCTGTGAAGCCACAGGAAGAGGAGTACCAAGAAGACAGACAGCGCCAGCTCACCACCTGTAGTTCAGAAAGCCACATGTTCGTTCAGCTCTCTTCTAAAGCAGGGTTTTGTTTTTCCTTACCTTTGTTTTTTTTTTTTTTTTTTTTTGTCTTTTTGAGACAGGGTCTCACTATGCAGTTCAGGCTGGTCTTGAGGTCACTCTGTAGCCCAGGTTGGTCTTGAACTTGCAAAAATCCTCCTGCCTCAGCCTCCTGAGTGCTGGGATTACAGATGTGTGCCAACATACTCGGCTTTTTTCCTTACTGTTTAAACAAAGTACTAAATATGATTAGTTATGAGAGGAAATCTTCCAGTCTAACACCTTCCTCTTTTTAGCCATGAAGACCTGGGTCAGTCGAAGTCACACAGTGTGGCTCAAGGGGATGCAGTGAATTAATGAGGGCACAAGGCAAACATCCATCTCCTCACGCTGCTGCACCACGTGACAGCCTTCCATGCTATGTCACCGAGCAGAGGCCTGTGCTCAGAACCCACAGTCTGTGAGTGTCTAGCTCCTGGTACAGCCAGCTGCAAATAGGAAGAGTTCCTGGCTGGTCTCAGAACAATGCTACTTGGATGGATCCCAGGTACCCACAGAGGTAAAGTGAGGAATAAAAAGTTATGAGTTTCTTTCACACTGAAACTAAAAAGAGAAGGGCTTAGGTGGTACAACATTTGACTAGCATGCATAGGCCCTGGGTTCAAGCCCAAGAAATGTCAAAAGGACAAGAAAAACAAAACCCTTCAGGGTGGCAAAACCTTTCAGGGCCCTGAAATCTACCCTCCTGCCTGTCTTTCACCCCTTGGCCCCCAGAGAAGTCTAAAGAATAACTTGTTTTTAAAATAACATAAAACCTAGTTTTGCTGTATTTAAAATTAATAACACACATGTCACAAGGCTAATGCAAAGCATCCCACCCATATAACAAGCACCTTGATCAAGAAAGAACAGGGCCGGGACCCCTAATGTTCCCACTAAGGCAGTGCACACTGCTTCTGCCACCACTATGTGCCCTATCTGACATCTATCAACACAGATTAGCTTTGCTCTCTTTATATTTTAAATAAATTAAATCCACTTGTTAATTCTTTAGGAAGAAATGAAGCCAAACCCTCTAAGCACTTAAACGTGGGTCCTCCCCCAGCACACAGATGAAGTGTTGATGTTTTAATGAGGGGACTTGCTATGGTACCTCCTTCCCAACAGGATGTGCATGGGGTTGTTCATTCTCCCTGCTCTTTCTTTCTCTTTGTGTCTTTCTCTCTGTGTGCAGATAGATGGGTTTCTTAGCAGATTTGTACATGCACATAACATACTTTAATCATTCCCCCACACCAATCCCCCTGGTTTCATATATGAGTTTTTCTTTTGCCTTTTTTTTTTGCAACAAATTCTTTATTGCACAGAAAAGGATTGTTCCTAGGGAGTTGGTGGTTTGGCTGCTGGAACAAAGGATAGAGACAAGGACAGAGAACAGTTTGTTTCTAATTGTGCCCCTTATCCTCTGCCTGACTTTAACTAAAGCCACAGCATGGCTTTAACCTTTAATTTCTATTTATTTATTTGAGATGAGGTCTTGCTTTGTTGTCAAAGCTGGTCCTGAATTCCTAGGCTCCAGTGACTCTCCTGCCTCAGTCTCCTGAGTGGCTGGGGCCACAGGTGTGCTGCTTCCTTATTTAGAAACTGTTCTGCATCCCTTATCTGCTGCTGAATGTGGCATATTAAAAGGCCATGGAGTAAAAATCAGGCCCAAGTAATAGTATAGCCAAAGCATCATAGTGTAACAAACCTTTTCACATGTTTACCAAAAGCTATTTAAAACCAAATTTCTTTGAGTTTTGAGAAATGCTTTTGGCTGAACTGTATAGATGATAAATGTTGCAAGTCAAACCTGAGGGAGCCTAATAGCCTTCTCCACATGTGTACAGACTTCTCCATAAATTTATCAGCAGTACAGTAAAAATAGCAGAGAGGGCAGCCAGTCCTGGCCACTGCTCTGTGCTTGGGGGAAGTCAGGACTGCAGCGCCAACTCTAGGCTCAGCCACAATCTCGGTGAGGACTTGAGGACTCCGGGATATCCCTGTGGCCACCTAGTGATGTTACAATGCAAGGATTGGGAGCACGGCTCCCAGCAGACAGGAGCCAAGAACAAGCTAATAGTGCTGTCAGGGGCCAGGGGAGTCTTACCTTGGGACTTCGTCGCCCCGAGAGTTCTGAGCAGACCAAACAGCCAGTTTGGAAAAGGCACTCCCAGGAACACAGATTGAGTAAGGCACCAAAGTAGGAAGCCATTCCACAGCACAGAGATGACATAGAAGTGCGAAAAATACCTGCAAAAGGAAAAGGAGTTAGATGGTCACTAAGGCAGAATGGTGTCAAACTCTTACACAGGAAGATTATTTTTAGTTCCTCTACTCCCATCCCCCAACCCAAAGTACAGTTTAGCTTTTAAAAAGAACTTGAATCCTTCAAGTATTCAGATGTTTAAAATTTCCTTGCTAATGATAGCACCAGTTAGCTTGCAGAAAAAAAGAG
This sequence comes from Dolichotis patagonum, assembly GCA_004027295.1. NCBI lineage: Eukaryota > Metazoa > Chordata > Mammalia > Rodentia > Caviidae > Dolichotis > Dolichotis patagonum. The sequence goes on along the minus strand of PVJX010002498.1, from coordinate 94,938 downwards.
GCCTGAGATTACCAAGAACACAAGTGAGCTTATTAACTTAGCCTGAGGGTCAGGTGGCAAGCTCCCTTATCTCTGGTACCAGAATGGGGCTCAAGTTCCAAAAAGAGGAGGCCACAGGGTCTTGCAAAGAGAATCTAGATTGTGCTAACATAAGCTAAATCTGTGAAAACTTCTGAGCCTTGAGCCAATGCCGCAGTAATAATCATACAACTATTGCATAAGATTTGCAGTCTCAGACACACGCTAGAAGAAACCTTAAAGGTTTTAGGCTCCAGTATTTTTCTGAATTATGCCCACCTAAATATAATGACAAACATTTCAATAACGGAAGTATCATTAATCATAGGCAGGAACTCCTTATATTTCTCAGATAAGTATAGAGCCTATTTTGCAATGAGCACATTTACAAAGCAGATATAAATACAAGCACAAAACCAATAAAATGAAATTAGCCTTGTTAATTTAATGTGAAAGAAGCTGACTTGTTAAAACGAAGTCACCTAATAGCACACAAGAACCTCACCTGTTCTTTTGATGGCCCCTTCCCTATACCTTTCCTACTGCTGAGTATTTCTGTACCCTTAAACACTTGGGATCAAGTATCTCAGATTGTGCATTTTTTTTCAGAATTTGGAATATTTGAATATAAATTGTTAGGGATAGAACCCCAGTCCGAGCACTTCATTTATGTCACAAGCACTTTATGTACATATGCTGAAGGTAATTTTATACAGAATTTTTTTTAGCACACTTGCATTTTGACTGTGATTTATCACATGAATCCCAGTGTGGAATTTTTCTTTTCCTACTTGGGGCATTATGTAAGCATGCAAAAGTTTTGGATACTGGAGCATTTTGGCCTTTTGGGTTAGCTTGCATTTTTCCTCTATGTGAATTAATTCAAAACCTTTTGGATTCTACTGGGTATTGAATCATTGAATCGCAAAGCCTTCACGGTCTTTCACGTATCATTATTAAACCCCTCCTTCTTTTCTCTTTGGTCTGTGAAGAGTACAACCTGGAGCCAAAAGAGGATTAACGATCTGCTCAGGGGCTCCTCCTGCTAGGCCAGTATTTGCTCAAAGCTCCCCAGACCTCACCCATAAACCCAGTCTGACAAACCTGACGTAATCTGATCATTCCATGGCAACTCGCTTCATTGCTTCATTCTCTCCACTCCTTTCAGCAAATCCTGGTGTTGGATCTGCCCTCTCTGGTCACATGGGACTGAATAAAGTTTAATCCTACACAGAGGTTTGAAACTAGATAGAGAGGGCCTAAAGGCCTAGTTCTCGCCAAAGTTCATGCAGCAGGTCCATCAGCACCCTGGCTGCCAACTTCTGTCCCTTTCTAGGTCTTCTTTAAGACACCCTTCCTGGCCAGGTGTGGCTAGCGGAAGGTAAAGGAAAGGGGAGGGTGCTAAGGAGCAACCTCCAGCTTGGCTGCTTTGCTGCCTTCCCATTCCCCCCAGTACTGATGAAGCACTGGGGAGGTGCTGGGAACTCGGCAGGGAGCTGACTAGATCCCTGCCTTGGAGGAATTTACTTTCCTTGGAGACTCAGGAAGCCCATGAAGAAGCCGGCCACACCTAGCGTAAGGTGGGGTGGAAGCACAGGGAGGTACAGAGGCTGTTCTGGATGGTGGTTGGGGGACACTTGCCAGAGGAGTGGTCCTTGTGGGTTTCTGGAGGAAGAGCTTTCTGGTCAGAGATGACTGCAGAGGCAACAAAGCAGGTGCATACCAGGGGTGATCAAATACAACAAAGGGCCCCAGTGTGGCCCTGGCCATGGGGAAGGGAGGCAGGAGGATGGCTTTTAGTGGGGAGCTACCTCAGTGGGTGCTGAGGCAACAATAGATGTTTCACATATCCGTCTGGCTGAAGGACAGTTCTGGAGATGGACAATGACAATGTGAATGAACTTAAAGCCCCTCAACTGTACTCTCAGAATGCGTTAATGGGTGTTTATGCCTTGTATGTTTTCACACAGTAAAAGTAAAGCACTTATCACGCAGCCTTGGCTTACCTGGACCTGCTTTTCTGATTACTTATAACCAAGTTTGATCAAGCCGGAAACGTTCTGTGTAAGTCGTTAGGCCACATCTTGCTATCCCGTAATGGTGTTGCTGATTCAAAGTCGAATAGTTGTTTTTATATTCCTGCATTGTTTTCCTTTCCTAATTTCCCGCACACTATAGGAAACATTGCTTTCTTTTTAGAGCAACTTGTATTTCTGGTTTGTTTTTAAAGACCTAGTTTTAGATCACTGCAGATCTAAAAGCTTGACTGCCTGCTGTTTCACACATGCTCCTTCTTGTTCTTCCTTTGGGATTATACTTCTTGTTAGCTGTGTATGTTACTGGGGAGTGAATTGGGTCCTTACACTGAGCTATGCTCCCCTATCTTTTTATAGTTTTAAATTTTGAGACAGAACCTCACTATGCCATTAAGTTGCCCTGGCTGGGCATGAGCTTGGGATTCTCCTGCCTCAGCCTCTTAAGAGTGTTTGGATCACAGTCATGATTTCAAGCCCTTAGGAGCAGGGAGAAGGTGATTTTTAGGATTACACAGTGCTCTGCATGAACATCTTCTGGTTAACAACTGTGTGATTACCACAGCCCGGACTGCTCTAGAGCTGGAGATACAGCAGCCTGCTGTCGGTCATGGTGTGTGCACACACGCATGCACAGCCGTTCACACACAGATTTTACAGCATGGCAGCAGGCAGTAACTCTGAGAAAACTAAAGCTTGAAAGAGCCCTCCCGTGTGGCAGGGATCAGAGGGAGCTTATCAGGTAGAGTGGGGACAGAGGACTAGAAGAGAGGCCCCTAAACTGGAACAGATACAGCAGGGCAAACTGAGGAGATAGTAAGGTACAGATGACATATAGGGCCTTGGCCATTTACTGCGAATGTATGGGAACTGCTCTATGGTTTTCAGCCTAGGGACACGATCTGATTTCATACATATTTGCTGAATTTCAGAACTCATCCCAGGCTGAGTAAGAGGAGTTACAGGATTAATGAAGATGTTGACTCTGAGTTCAGCCAGGTGACTGGCCCTGTGCTGAGTGCATTAACGTCATTGCCACCTATGAGATTATGGGGACTATTATGCTACCACTTTAGTCTGCAGCTGCAGTGCCATCTCCTGTTTGGACCACTAAAGTACCATCCCTCTAAAACATAAATCATGTGACGCAACACTCCGCCTTCCCCCAGAAAGCCCCAGTAATTGTCCGTTCACACGGATCCCTCCCAGCTCCATCCCAGCTTGCAGGGCCCTGCTAGCAGCTCTGCCTAGCCTTCCCAGGTTGTGACTCCTGCCATCCTGCTCACCATCAAACCCTGCTGGCTCTCTTTAAAGCACGGTCACCATCTGAAATTATACTGCTGGTTTTACAAGACACGTTTGCATACTTTGTCTGGCTTTAAGACATCATACCACAGCGAAATAGGTGCACCCATGTTTACAGGAGCACAATGTGTAACAGCTAGATCTTGGAAACCTAAATGTCCATCAGTAGAATGGATAAAAAACGTTGTGATATTTTTATACAATGGAGTACTACTCAGCCATAAAGGATAAACTTAAGCCGTTTATAGGTAAATGGATGCAACTAGAAACCATGCTCATAAGTGCAATCAATCACTCTCGTGTGTAAAGATAGTTAAGACAGTTATACTAATTTCTCTTAGTCTCATGGAAAAGAAAGGTTTGTGCTAATATTGGACAATTAAATGCAGATATCTTGTACTCTGAGTAACTAATTTAAACATAACAATATGCAATGTATTGATCATAGTTACCCTCTAATTATTGTGTTTTGAAATGGTTTTTTTTTTACTTTAAAAATAAAAGATTTTGGGATGTTGATTTTAGAAGGCAGGGTTCAAGTACCACTCACACTACCAGTCCTGCACCAGACAGCACGTGACCTGTCCCGTGCCTGAGTCTGTGCGTCTGTGAATGGTAATGACAATGACATTTTCCTCATAGGTGTACCACGAGGACTAAATGAGCAAAGGTGATGCTGCACGTGATGGTCACTATCTCCATGCTGGCACTTTGTGGTGGCTACTGTGGCTAAGAGCTCTTCTACGTGCTTCTTGGCCAACAGAACACTGGTTTTATTTTCTGACTATAAGCACACTGTCAATGGAGGCCCTGAATATACAGAGAAAAAGAGGCTCCACTCTCACCTCCACCTAATTGTGTCCCCTATTCAATGTAAACGGGAACAAACTCTGGTTTTTTTGGGGGGGGTAACGGGGATCGAACTCACGACCTCGCGTTTGCCAAGCAGGCACTTATGCCTGCTGAGCTAAACCCCCAGCCCTGGGAACAAACTCTGAAAGGACAATAATATATTCTGTTTTTTGGAGACGTTTCCATTTTGATGCAAATGCTTTTTCCGTCCCAATAAAAATGTATTTCATTCTTGGCCTTAATTTGTGGTACTTCAGAAATAATTAAATTTAGGGAAAATGAACAATAACCACCCCATAGCACTTGAATACCATGGGAGGCTCTACTCTAAGATTCCAGAAAACAAAAAAAGGTGTACATTATTTCACAATATATTTGAAATTTCAGGAAGTCCGAAGAGTAGCAATTGTTACAGGAATGAGGCAGGCCCCAGGCACTCCCTTGGCTGGCACACACTGACATGCTTGAGTCCTAATGGAGAGACAAAGAAGTGCGGGGCTGATTTTAATTTATTTTATTTTATTTTTTAGGGGGGTGAGAGAAGTACCAGGGACTGACCTTGCGCTTGCCAAGCAAGCACTTGTGCCGCTGAGCTAAATCCCCAGCTCCATGGGGCTGATTTTGAATTGCTCTTGAATCCAGGGATGCTAGTTCCCTTTCCACAATTTCAAAAATACATTTCTGTAAAGCAGGAAAGAACATCCTGCAGGGATTTTTATTTAAAAGGAGCCTTTAAGGACATACTTACTTTTCTTACATATTTACTTTTCTTCCCCAGCGCCTTATTTTTTACTGGTCCTCAGAATGACATCGTTTTCCCGCCTAATGTTAACACCCGACAGATTTTTCTCCCATAGCACGATGACACATGCCCGTAACCCCCATACTGAGGAGGCTGAGGCAGGAGACTGCCCTGAGTTCAAGGATAGCCTTAACAAAAAACCCCAGAGAGAACTGTCAAAACAAAAACAAAACAAATTACAACAGAAAAACCACTGTTGGGTTTTTATCCAGGTGCCAGGTGCCTTTACACTTGGTGCCTTTGCTGTCTGTGAACACAGGACCGCCTTCGGGACCGGCTTGTTGATGTTTAAAACTCCACAGTTTTTCCACCGCTGGAAACTCTACCCATGGCCTTGAGCACATTTAGAGTTAGCTCACTCTACCAGCAAGCTACCTTTAAAGCTGTTTTTAATAACTGATGTTTAACGCGTCAGAAACTGTTTCAGATTGCTTCCAATTGATTTCTAAATGTCAATTTAGGGTGCATCTCAAAGACAGAAACACGCTGCTCTATTTTTACTATGAAAAATAGTGTTTGGTTGACTCTTTCCATCTCTGTCCTGAATTCAAAGTAAAAAAAAAAAATTGTTAAAAGAGTTTTTTACAATCTCTGATTGAATGACTTCTTTTAGACCAAGCAATTTAATCTCTTACGAAATCTGGTGAAAGCTAAATGGATCGAGGTCTGCCTAAGACATGCCAACCTGGGCCGCGGCCGCGGTGGGGTCAGGAGCGCCCGCGCAGCCCACGGGGTGACATCCGTGTGACGCCCTCGTCGCCTGCTTTGTCCTTACTGCGAGGGGTCCGGGAGGCAAACGCGGGAACCGGGTGCCAAGCGCGGACCTAATCAATACCGGCACCTCAGGTCGGACTGCGAGCCCCTACCTGGAGTACGCAGGGGAGGGGAATTAGGAGCAGAGAGGGCCAGTTTGTCGCCTGGGGACCAGGCCTAAACTCGGCTGTGCTACTTCCGCGGAGGAGAGAGGCTCCGAGCGCCGCGAGGTCCGGGCCCCGCGCCTCAGGCTCGCGGTCTGCACCCGCAGGTCCGCGGACGCCTCTGCTGCCCCCTGCCGGCCTCGCGGAGCAGGACCCCCGCGGTTACCTCTTGGGGACATCAAAAGCGCGGAAGGCGGCCGGCCGCGCCGGCCCCGCCAGCTTGGTCTTCCCGTAGCGGATGAGGTCCTGGAAGAGCGCGCACTCCGGGAGCAGGCGGGGCGGCGTGAGCTGCAGCAGCAGGGTCAGCAGGAAGGCAGCGGCCAGCCCCAGCCACACGGCGCGCAGCGGGCTCAGCGTCCACACTGCACCCCCCACCCCGACAGCCATGGCGGCCGCAAGCGCACGGCGCCGCCCGCCAGGACCGCCGCTCCCTCTGCGGGGCGGGTCGTCGGGGACGCGCGGGGCGGGGACGCGCGCGGGGCGGGGAGACGCAGGCCCCGCCCAAGGCCCGCCTCCGAGCGCGTGCTCTCAGTCTCCCGGGCCCAGGCCACGCGGGCTGCTGCGGGTCATTGGCTGTGACTAAGCACATCAGCAGGAGCCAGCCTGGCGGCGTCCGTGCAGTTCTTCATCCTGGGATGGTCTGCCAGGGGAAAAGCAGGAGCATACCTAACCGTTCCGCTTAGATGTAGTGAGCTGCATTGAGGCGCACTCGCATGCCCCCGACAGGATAGGTGTGAAGACAAGAAGCATAAGCGACCCTCTGTGAGAACGAAAAAGTAGAAACAAAGTTGACAATAAATACATAGGATTGCAAACAGCTGTTTAGTTTGAACGTGTGGACCCAAAAATGCTTAGGTGTAGTAGCATGTTGGGAAAGTGTATAATGCAAACGTGTAACGTGGAAAATCAGAGTATTTGCGTATGATAAAAAAAAGTTGGGAGAACCATGCGTGGTACATACACTTGTAATGCCAGCACTTGGGAAGCTGAGGCAGGAGGATGGAGAAGCGAAGGCTGACTTGCGGTACAGAATGAGGCCCTGTCTCAAAACACCAAAAACAAAATGGAACAACAAAAAAGCCCCAAATAATAACAAAAACGTAGGGAGTTTTGCAGTCATTCTCTTCCCACTAGAGCACCAGCCAGCGAAGCAAAGTTAGCTGGGTCAGCTATTTATTTTGATGCCTGCCGCGGTGTACTGGCAACGCTATTTCTTGACTCACCAGTTTTAAACAGTATTGATTGTCACTCCAAACGAAAATGTAGCTCTTTTAGGTACTTTAAAAAATCTTTAAAATGTTGATTCCCAAAAATATTAGTGTATGCCTACTGGATGGCAGGTACCGTTGTGGACATTGTAGAGAGGACTAAAACAACTGGCTTGACTATCTCAGCCTGCAATCTCGAGATAAGGAGAGAGGACAGGGGTCAGACAGCCAGCTTCTCACCCTTACCCCAGTGGGATATCCTGTGTGCAGGCTGACTATGCATCAGGGAACTATGTGGGCCAGACAATGGGACTGGAAAGATCTTTTGACTGTTTTCTTCTTTTCTCTTGTTTTTGTTTTTGGCACTGGGGATTAAACCCAGGACCTCACACATGCTGGACAAGTGCTTTATCACTATACTCTCAGATTCCTTTAAAAGATGAATGTACAAGGTTTTAGAGCCTTGCTTTTTCGTTCAAGGATACCTAAGGTTTCACAGCTAGGTGGTAAGAGGTGGTCAAAAGGGCATTCCATCTAGGGCAGTGATGGTGAACCTTTTGGGTACCAGACTGCAACCCTGAACCCACTTATTTATTGCAAAGTGCTAACATTGCAATTAAACCTGAATACTGAGGTTTTAGTTTAGAAAAAACAACTCAGACATTAACATCTTTTGTTGTAAAAGAAAAAATATAACAACACACTTGCCATAGGTTTACCGATACTGATCTAAGGCAATGAGGGCTTCCTGTGTAATTCATGATCACTTTGAGAGGAGTCATCCTTCATTGTTCCTTTGTTGTTCTTGGGTGAACTCCATAGAAAGGCGACTGAGAAGTCACTTGGCAGTGCATTGTAAGGACCAAGTGTGCTGGGCAGAAGGTTCTCTTATAGTTATCTAACCTGAAGAAAGATTCAAAACAAAATGGTGTGTGTATATATGCTTGTGTGTGTGTGTGTGTGTGTGTGTGTGTGTGTGTGTGTGTTGGAAACAGGAAAACTTGAGGCTGGAGGTACAGTTATCCCTTATGTTTTGGCTTGCACTTTAATTAGAATGCACAGTTTATATTCAGACAGGCTCCTAGGGTATTGAGGCACCAATAGGACCATGGCTGAACAGGAAGCCGTAACTCCAATCCTGCTGAGAGCATTTGTAAATGTTTAAATCCTTACAGGAGTGAGTTATTTCCAATGTTGAAAACCAGGCTAAGTCTGTTAGAATGATCATTGCCAAAAAGTATCAGCTAACACTTTGGTTTTCAATTGATTAGCACCAGTACATGGCAGTGACATTCAGACCCAAAACTTTGAACTCAACCTTGATTCCTGTCTTTCTGTTATGGGCTCTGCATAATTTGTCAGTAAACTCTGGTTGTTCCAAATATGAATCCATATTAAGTCACCCTTAGAGTCATACTGAAGGCCCCAAATCACATCAGTGCATAAGAAAAAGAAGTAAAAAGTGTGAAAGTCGCAAAATTATCACTATTTGAAGATAATACCAAACTCTATTAATAGAAGCTTCAGTAGGGTCTCCAGATAAGCTGTTGGGACTAATAGAGGGGTCTGGTGAGGTTGCTGGAGACAAAAACCAACTTATATATATTGATTACACCTATGTTCTTATATTACTGGGAAGACAAGACCTTCACTTTCTTGGTCTTCAGTTCTCTGTGCCCTTGATAAAGGAATTCAATCAAGATACACAGGTGGTTGTGCTGAAATACGAGCGGAATTTATTGTAAAGTAGATAAAGAGTTACTCCTTCAAGCAAGAAGGCAGAGAGTACCATGAAGGCACCTGTGCCAAGTGTGAGGAACAAAAAAGTTACTCTTGGAGCTTGGGGAACAATGATAATTATCACTATTTTATTTATGCAATGTATGTGCTTATCGACATTTTTCTTAGGAGCTACTTTGGAATGTCAGTATCTCAAAAACATGTCTTCCTTATTCTTTTCAGGTGGTCAGTATTCAGTCAGGGGCCTTTATCATAGAATGTAGGTCAGGTCTCAGCCCAAGGAGGAAGGGTCTGTAAATAATGCTCCCCCTTCTGATATCATTGGGTACAGGTCATGACAGCCAGGAATATTGTATGCCTTGGTTTGGAAACAGATGGCCAGGTGGCTGGGTATAGGAAGAAACAATATGTAACCTTCACATTATACCCTGTAGGATCACTTTTGTCTGAGACCTAACAAATGACTATGAATGTATTATACATGGAAGTCTTTGTTTCTTTACTTACCTGTAACTGACAAAGCATGCTATTTTGAACCCCCGTCGCCTTTGTCTTCGGGGCCACTAATGTTTAACTACCTGCCTAAAATTTCCAGTTTCAGGAAGTGAGACCCTGAAATCATTTAGGATATTGGAATACATTCAAGTTCTGACTACTTCTTACTGAGAAGGGCACTGCAAAGAGGGATTTAGGGCCTTTACTCTTGCAGAATTTCAGGCTCAGTAGGTAGGTCAAGGGTCCTGATATACCTGGTTGGACTAGAAGTGTGCAGGAGCATCTGAAGATGGATTGACTATAAGAAAGAAGTTTAGGAAACAGTTTATTATACAGTATATGGTCCAAATAAAAGACTAAAAACAAAGACTGTAATGGTTATGAGCCATTTTCACCAAGTTGATTCAGGAAGCCAAACCCATCTTTCCCCCAAAGCTTGGATTGGGCTCTGACATGGCCCAGACTTCTTGTTTTAAGTGCTTCAAGGCAGATTGCCATGTCCTGTGTTGCTCTCAAAGTTCCCAGGGGAAGGATGGTGAGAGAATGGAGAAATAAAGATAAGAGACAGTACAGACAGCTGAGGTCAGATGGAGCCCTCTCTCTGGATTGCAGTGCTCACCACTGCAATGCGTTTATACAGGTAGAAAGTTGATGTCAGGTGAAACTCTTTTGCCTAACAACTAGCTTGCCTCTCACCTCCTGCCCCATTCTTGGGGCTGGAACATCTGTTTATCTGGGGTGCTCTGTGTTCTCAGGGTGTTCCTTGGGCACTCTGTGCCTCAGCTCTGTACAGGTGAACAGATCACCAGCTCAGCTGCTCCTGAGCAGGTCAAGGGAAAAACGGCCATCAGAAGCAATTCAATGAAGGGATGGCAATGCAGCTCCTTATAACCAGTTTTATAAGTGCTCTTTCATAGGCACCACAGGATATAAGATCCTGTATCCCTGGAAGCACAAATGAGCAGAAGGGTTCTGATTAGAAGAGCACTCAAGGTACATGTAGGCCTCTGTTGGTGGATAGGGCAGGGACGGTGAGGGCTTTATTTAGCTAAAATATGGCTGAACATGTATTTTAAGCCTTCCAGTGGTAGCTTTTCAGGATGGTAGTGTTACTGACAAGTTTTTCCCTTGTAAAGTTTGACTTAAAAATGATGGATCCAGATGGAAATTTCTAGAAATTTGACAGCTATTGAAAGAGGAAGTACAGAGAAAGGGACTTTCCAAAGAGGAGCTAATTGTTGACCTTGCAGACCCTCCCTATAGATTTTAATGAGGACAAGTATTTCAGGTTGGTAGACCTTTGAGGCTCTAGGGATGCTTGTGACAACTGTAATCCACAATCTCATTTTGCCTGTTGGAAAATATTTAGTATAGATACATATGGCCTAGAGATTGAGCTTCTAGAATAGGAAGTCAGTATATAAGAAAGGTGAGGCACGTAGCACTTCAAATGACTAAGGACTATTAAGAGATTTTAATACTGCTATTGGTAGAATTACCTTCTACAAAAATGTGTTTCTTGCCATAACTTCTTTATGTAAAGTCTGAATGTTTGGTTGGCCCATTCTACCTTATGTGAGGACTGAGGCCTGCAAGAATGGAGATAGTATTTAATTCCCAGGACTTTAGACACAAGTCATGTTTGTGGGGAATGAAGGATGAGCCATTGTCACTTTGAAGTTCAAGTCTGAGGATAATCTCTTGGAGAAATGCTTTGGACACTTACGTAGCCCTTTCAAACCTAGTTGGAAAGCTATAAGGCATAGATTAAAAAAAAAACTAGTAGGTATTTAAATCTCTGGAAAGCAGGCTACTGGGTCTAATCAGTTCATCAATCCTCACTTGGTGTTGTGGTCAGCGGTTTCAAGAACAATTATATACAGGACACAGAATTTATAATATTTTATGATGATCACCCAGAAAGTGAAGGAAATCTCTCTACATCTCTAAAGACCTAGAAAATCCAGTCAAGGACCTGGATCCCACAGTAATGTCCTGCATGAGTCCAGCTGAAGACATAGAGCTCATGACAATGCTTTCCATGAGTCCAACGCGAGGTCTAGAGCCTACAACAAGGACTCATGCAAGTCTGTTTTATGGATCTTCACTGGGAAGGCCCAAAGGTCAGTGGTGGAAGCTAGAGAGTCTATGCCAGTGGGGTGAAAGATCTATGCCAGTATGTTGAGGGTTTGCACTAGAGCCTAGAAGTGATGCTCAAAATAAGGATCAGAGCTCCCCTGAAAAGTACCACAACCATCCTCAGCAACAGTAAGGTTCCAAGCTCCTCCAATGATGAGAACAGCTGAGTACGTATCGGGAAGCCAGCGTGACACCTCCTGGAGATTAAATGGCACACATCTTCCTCTCTGGAGCCAGGAAGCAATGCTCAACGTAAGGACCAGAGCTCCCTCAAAGTGAACTGCAGCCATTCTCAGCAACAAGGTCCAGAGCTCCTCCAATGATAATGGCTGAATTCACATCAGGGAAGAAGCTCCACAAGCTCCTTCAGGAGAACCCATAGCTCCAAATAGCAACACGTAGGAGAACCCACAATGCCACTCTTCCTTGCCACATCTCCTTTTATGCTGGCAAGAGGCCTCAGATGGGCCATCTACACTCAGCACCAGGCTGACTTAATTCAGCTGGTGTAAAAACTACCAGTTTTTTTAAAAAAATTTTATTTAAAGAGAAAAAAGCAAAACAGAAAAAAGGGTAGAAATAATACAGAATTTCAAAAAAAAATTAAGAAATCACTACTTGATAAATTACATATTGTCTTCTTAGAAATAGTTGTTCATGTTACAAAATTCAGGCATACAAAGTGAACAAACAGTGAGGCTGTAAACAGTTCTGTTCAACAATCCAACAAAAACTTGGTAATATGGTTATCAATCCCACACACTTAAACATACATGCTGTTATATCCTTTAGAGCATTTTCTTTTCCTCCTTTTGCTTTTTAAGTACATTATCTGTTTAGTTATATCATGTTTGAGCTTGCTCAGTACCTTTTTGATCGGTTTTGTTGTTGTTATTTCCTTTTTAATCACCTTAATAATTCTGTTGTTTTGTTTTTGAGTTTCTCGTCATCCATGTCACATGGATGAGCTTTGATGGAGTTGGGAGTTTTTGGAGGTATTTTGTTACCTTGTTTTCTCATGTTCTATTGTTTTATTTTGATTTAATTTTCATTAACTTGGAGGTAGTAATATACAACAAAACAGGATGGAATAAAGCCAATTGAGACAGTATAGTGAAATTGGCACAGAACATCACAGCAGGTCACCAGGACAACAATAATAGGCACCATTGTATATCTCATGGTCTTCACAATAGTTGTTCTTCTATTAGGTATAGCAAAATCAAATGAAATATACAACATTATAGAACACATCAAAGCAGAATATTGAATAGAGCAACACTGTTAATCAGGACAAAGCAAAACGGCGATAAAAATATCTGCCTTCAGAGATAGTAGAAGGAAACACCCCCAACTTTCTGTACCACATATGATCACCTCCCAAGAGATACCCAGATCCCTGGATCCCAATTGTTAGCTGGGGGTGGGGGGGCAGCATATGGTATGTTTGATTCTAAGCCCGTGCCCCAGTAGGCAGCAGGCTGGTTACTGTTTGGCTCAGCGCCCTAAGATCCCACATGGCACGGATCTCAGGAGATGCTATTGCTTCTTGTTTCCCCACACTGGAGTGGCCGAGGCTTGCCAGACCACAGTCACTTACCAGGGCGGCAGGCTGGTTACTGGTTGTCTCAGCACCCTAAGTTCCCAAACCACCAGTTTTTAATCCATAACACTTGTGTATCGTCCATGCCTGTGAGCTGTAGCCACCAAGAGAAGAGGCTTAGATCCTTGGGGATTACAGAGAGTACATAAAGCACAGGCTTGTGAGATCTGGTCAGTAGTCCTATTAAGCTCTATGATACTGAAGACTTATTTGTACACCTAGTATACTCATTCTCTGCTTAACTGACAGCTGTTGTGCAATTTCATAATAGTTTTCCATTGTCCTGATTGAGGGAGATTGGGGAGATTTCTTGATCTGAGCCACCTATCTGGTTCCTGAGTATAATTGTGGACTAGGGCCCAAGTGAGCTCCAGAGTATAAATAGGAGATGAAAGCTTATAAACTTTCATGGGGATCAGAGGCATGTAGGCGCAGGAGATTGAGCTGCTTGCTTAGCTGCTGCATCAGCTCCTTGGTTTCCTAGTATTTTCCCCTGGGTTCCTGACTGATTGCCTTTACAGTGAATCACACCCATTTCAGTTGGCAAATGGACAACTTCTAATATGCCTAGTATTTGGCCTTGGCATTTGAGGTGACCTTTCTAAGGTAGCAGCATGCACATGTAGCAGTGGAAAAGTATATTTGGAATCAGTGTACAACATGTCTTTTTTTTTTTTTAAAGAATTCTCAAGTATGAGTCAAAATAATTAATTCAACCTCTTATGCTGATGTTGTGGTAGACAAAGGCCAGCCCTCAGGGATATCTGTAAGAGAAATAATTACATAGCCAGTTTTTCTTTTACTGCTTTTTTTTTTTTTAACATAGGAGCTACTGTCAGTAAACCTGATTACACCTAAACTATCAAGAGTCCGTCTTGTAGGTCTGGTTGGATAGCACAAGCCAGATTAACAATATTGAAACAATCATAGGCAACTTTAGCGTTACTTCCCTCCCAATTACACGAACTGAACTTTAGAGTGGGGAGCAGAGTACAGGGTTGAGCAAAGAACATCTATGAAGAATTACTTCAGGATTATCAAGTAATTAGGGCTTGGTAACGTAAAAGATGAAAGCCAGTGAGATCCTTTAAGCTCTGACAGGGAAGTCACTTGTTAGGAGTGTAGACTAAGAGAGAAGAGCCCAAGGATTCCTCCACTAAAAGAACCAAAGGAGCTGTTGCCATGATGTATCCTGGCCATCTGTGGGTCACTGTGTCCAGCCACATTGGTAAACATCTTTCTGGGCTTTGAATAGGCCCTAAACCCTGGGTAAGGACCCCTGAAGCCACACCTTCATGCTTGGTTACCTATAACTGGAAAGAGTTGTCAGGTTGTGGTAGTCCCAAGGCAGGACCTTGAGGAAAGAGGATTTTAATTTATCATAGGATTGCTCTTGTTTCTACTTGTAGGATAGGGGAATTTGATAATTTTTTTCTTTTACAGACTTGTATAGGGGCTCAGCCATTAGGCTACACCCAGGGATCCATAACCTGTTAATCCTCAGAAACCATGAAGTGGCTTTCCGATGCTAGGGGTCAGAAGGGCTTTGATATCCTGTGTATGCTCTGCTGAAAAAGCTCAACGACCTGGGGTTAAAACAAACCCTAAATAATGTATCCTTTGAGGTAGTAACTGGGCCTTGGGATTTGAGACTCAATATCCCTTCCAATTAGGAAAATTAAAGTCTGAATCAAATGATCTTAGGTCTGTGTTAGAGAAGGAAAATAGATAAGATCATTTACGTATTATAGTGTACCCCCATTCCTTATAGTTAGGTCACTTAAATCTCTGGCTAACGTGTGTCCAAAACCATGGGAACTCTCCCAAAATCCTTGGGGAAGGACCAACTAGCTAAGCTGTTTGCTCCAACTCGGTTCTTGAGTTCACTGAAAGGCAAAAAGGAACTGGGACTCAGGAATTACCGGAATGCAAAACAACACATCTTTAAGGTCTAGGACGGTGAACCTTTGAGTATTTGAAGGAATCTGGTCAAGCAGAATATACAGGCTATGAGTTGTTGGATGAATACGAATATAGCAACTATCTTGTTTGCAGTATGGAGATCGCTCACTAAATGATTATCACTATTGGGCTTCTTGACAGCTAAAATTGCGGTATTACAAGTGACTGACAAAACACTACAAGCCCATAGTGAAGGGACTTATTTATTAAGGGTTGTAGCTCAGGCTTCAGGCCAAAGAAAATGCTACTTACAGTATGGGAAGCTATGAGAATCTTTTAGCTTAATCACTACAGGTGTAGAAGTAATAACCCTTCAAGACATGTCCCTGGCCCACACCTGGGATTTAATAGGAAGTTCAATAAGGATAAAGTCATTGTCAGCATTTCTGGGAAAGAGAACCATTGTGGTAATCACAGGGCTATCAGGTGGGCTAAAAAATAATTTGAGACCCGTCTTCATTAATAAGTCTTGGCCCAGCAAAGGAGCAGAACATTCAGGCATTACTGAAAGAGCATGGATAAAGAGAAAATTATTGTATAAGCAACACAGGGGAGGAATAAGGGTTTAGTCACCAAAGTCCTGATGATGTTCATAATCCAACAAGTGTTGGAGGCTAGTTGTTTGGAGTAGGAGATTAGAACAGAATAAGGGGCCCCTACTGTCAAGGAGGAAGCTTAAGGATTTACCTGCAATATCAAATGTTACCTGAAGCTGCATCCTACTCATGATGGTAGTCAAGCTGGGGATCAGTAGGAGACTGGGGCCTCCGCATTCCAGGGGTTTCTTCCATGTGCAAGATAGTAACCCTTACAGTGTCCTATTTTACCACATTTAGGGCGAGGTTACTTAGGAGGTTGACCTGCTTTAGGGCAGTCTTTTTTCCAGGGGTCTGTGCTGGCAGACACGACACTTAATAGTCAACATCCTTGGGGAAGGAACCAGCAGATAACATTTGGTTGTAATTCAGCAAGAAGCTCCACTTGTACTTTGTATTGGGAGCCTGGTCCAGACCTCACTGAGAAGTCTGGAGGAGTTTATATTTGTAATCCCAGGGAAAAGTTATTGGAATTCAAATAAGCAAATTCCAATCTACCACTTTCAGTGCAACTCACGGAGAGAATAAAGAGATGAAGACATCTCTGCAGTTGTGGGGAGCCAAAGGAGTCCTAAGTCCAGTTGGAACAATGGCTAACTGGAACAAAGGCCATGACCCAGGGCCAAACCAGGATTTTTTTAATTTGTAAAGAGGAGAGTGGCTTGGGGTAAAGTGACTGGGAGCATGATGGGAAGTAGGTAAGTACTGTGAGCTAGGCTAGGTAAGAGAAGCAATGGTACCTCTGCAATATGCAGAGAGTACCAGATTCTAGTAACAGGTGGCCTTTAAATTTGGAGGAATCTGTATAACACAGTTTGAGGAAGTATCTTGGTTTTGATTGGTTGCCTCAGCTTTGAGGCCTGACCTTTATACCCTGTGACACTACAGTGCGGCCAGCTCATGCTTAGTAGTAGGAGCTATAGACAGGGCTCACAGACCTGTTGCACTGCTTCAAAGGCTACACATCAGCACCTGGATAGACCCATTTGCATTCCTTAAAGCCAGTTGAGGGGGCAGAGCGTTTTCCTAGCCAGCTGTGTGCATGTCAATACACAGAAGTAGTGCAAGGGTGAGCCAACATGGAGACAAATGGTCTTCTTTAGAGAGCGCCTTCGAGTGGTCCTCCACACTTTGTCCTCCTGTTTTCATTTAACCTTAGCAACAAGAAAAAAAAAAAACTAAAATGGTGCCTCTCACTAAATGACGCACTAGCTTATCTCCTATCACATATCTTTAGGGAAGCAGGGCTTGATGTTTATTTTGAAGTGCACAGACTGACACAACTGGAGAATAGTCACTGGATGCATCTAAGAGGTGACGTAATAAAAACCTACTGAGAATTATCTGTAAGAAAAAAACTAAACACAGAGGACTAAAGAGTCATCCTTTTTCTCTGCTACTAAGGAGTGAGTGTAATGTTACATTCACTTGCTTGAGTCTTGCTTGAGTTGCAGATTTATGTGGTCCCTAAGTCTCTACCACTGACCTTTGGTGCTCTTTGTAATGATGGCCAACTCAGAAGGACTCTCACAAAATGATGCACTAATTTGATCCTGTTAATTATCGCTAGAGACAGGGACCTGACTATTTCCTAATGCATGAACTGATGAAACTGTCTAACGTATGCCAAAAGATTACAGCAGTCTTTGGATCCCTTGGCACATTAGTCAGGTTCAGTCAATAGTCTATACAGAAGCAAAAGCACATTTGAAGCAGGATTATTACAGTAAAGTTAGCAAAACCGTTAACATGTGCCGTTCTCTGACCAAATGCAGTGTTGCTCTCACAAATGGAAGAAGGGATAACAAAACCACAAAAGCCTAGGAAGAGATGTTGGTACATAGCTTAGGAGAAAGAAAACAAGGGCGACCCTCATGAACACAACAGCCTGAAATATCACACTGACTGTGGATTACCTTACCTGAGGCACAAAGTCTCACATACATTGGAATAATTCCAAGCCTATAAATTGATGCAGCACATTTTCAACCCATGAAAACTGGAAGCTCAATAGTCTTCCTTTGAGAGAGTGAGTGACAGCATGTAGATTTCAATTTTATCACTCAGTGAATCAGTGATCCAAGTCATCACAATAAAAAGATGTCACCAGGAAGCCAGGTCCTTCATTTCTTTGGCCCTTGGTTCTGTGTACTCTAAGAAAGGATCCAGTCGAGACACAGGTTGCCATGCTGAAGTACAGATAGAATCTATTGTAAAGTAGATATAGAATTATATGTTAAGCAAGAAGGCAGAGTACCGCAAAGACATGTGCACAGAATGTGTGTTTGGACACCTTTTTATGCACACAAAAATTACTCCTGTGGTTCAGGGTGACTGAGTGATTTGTATTCAATCTAGAGCAGCTCAGAATATTGAAGAGAGGAGGCAGGTAGATAAGAAAGAGTTTAATAAGTGGGGAGGGCACAGAGGAAGTCACCACAAGGAAGGCTGTGTTGGCTCTCTACAGACAAAGGACAGGCTCTGCCTGATACAAGCTCTGATGGGGGTGGGGGTAGGGCTCGGGTGGCCGGTGTGACCTGATTTATTTTGGGAGAGTGCAGGGAATTGGGTAAACCTTTACATTCCTGAGCTTTGGCAGACTTTTGGGAGGGAGAAGCCATAGGGGCTTCTGGGAAGAAGGAGGTATGCATTATCAGGGCACAGCTTTGGTCCGTTGCCATGACTGTGCTGTCTTTCAGATGGGGGATCTAACACAGGGAACCGTGATGATTATCACTATTATTTTTTTAACATGAGGTACATGCTTATCAACATTTCTCTTAGTGGTTATTTGGAATGTTGATATCTCATGAGTGTCTTTCTTGTTCCTTCTAGGTGGCCAGTGTTCCTTTAGGGGCCTTAATCATGTAAGAATCTCAGCCCATAGAGGAAGGGTCTCTAAAGAATGCTACTCTTTCTGATACAATTGAGTGCAGGTCATGGTGCTTAGGAATGCTGCATGCCTTGTTTTTTCCACTGAATAGCCAGGTGGCCAGATACCAGGTAGAATGTGTACAATGTATAACCTTAATATGTCCTTGTGCTCTGTGGGATTGCTTTAGGTCTGAGACCTAAGATTATAAATGCATTATACAATGAAGTCTTTTTTTTCTTTGTTTTAATTTAATTTTTTTATTTTAAAAATAGTAAAATACAACAAAACAAGACAGAACAAAGCCAATCAAGACAATGCAGTGAAATCGATACAGAACTTCACAGCAGGATACCAGGATAACAATAATAGGTACCACTAGTATATCTCGTTATCTTTACAATAGTTGTCGGTTTAATCAGGTACAGCAAAATGAAACCAAAAACAGAACTCTATAAAACCAATCAAAACAGAATATTGAATAGAGCAAAACAATCAGAACAAAGCAAAACAGTGGAAACAATATTGGTCTTCAAAGACAAGATAGAAGGAAATCCCCTATATTTGCTATATTGCATACTGTCATCCTCCCAAGAGATGCTTAGACCTCTGACCCCAGATCAACATAATCAACCCAACAATTCAAGCATTTAGTTGCTTTATGTACCTTAGTTGCTATCAACTCCAGCTGACCTTGAAACTATCCAGTTGCTAAGGAGGGAGGGGCACAGGAACTTTGATTCTCAGCCTTTGGGAAGTCTTTGTTTCTTTACTTAACTTTACTTAACTGTAACTGTCAAAACATGCTCTTTTGGACCCATCCCTTTGTCCTTCATCAATGTCTAACCACACCCTTTTGTTCTGCCCCCATTAATATTAATTACTGCCTAACACTAGTAACAAACAGAACGTAAATGTTTTAAAGATACAATTTACCATGGCATAAATTCTTATGTGTGTAGAAATAAACCTAATAAAAGATGTTTAAGAACGTCTATTTATGTTGAAGAACATAAAACACTGCCAAATTTAAACAATGTATTTGAAAAGGGAGAAAAAAAGAGGAGAGCTATTTAGTTTTCAAACTGGGTGACTCAGGATGGGGAAGATGACAACTTTCCCAAAATGATTTGTGAAATAAATTTAAAATTAACCAAATGCTAACTTTTTGTTAAACTTAACAAGTTGTTCCTCAAATTTATATGGAAGTGGAAAGGACTACATGTCACCAAGACACTTTTAAAGATGAAGATGGTGGGAGACTTTTTGTATGAGATACCAAGGCCAGTGTGAAATACTGTAACTGCACAGGTACAGAAGCGGAGACAAATGGACAATGGAACATAATGGAGAGTCCAGAAACAGATCTGCATGTGTATAATAACATGATGTGTTTGAGGTTGTATGCTATATCCATGTGGAAAGCATAAACTTCGCAACAAATAGAACAAACAAACAAACCCCAAGAGAAGGAGGTGGAGATAGAGATGGGAGACAGAAAAATGAGACTTCCTTCTTTCATTCATGCAAATCAGTTGTGGGCACATTAAAGACCTAATTCGAAAGCCAAAACAAGAATCTTCTAGTAGGGAATAGAGGAGACATTTTCGTGGTAAGGAATTTGTCTTATTTGAGACAGAAAAAGCAACTATAGGAAAATATCAATACATTTCAAAACATTAAAGTTAAAATCTCTGCATGAGGAGATATTATGGAGTGAAATATAAAGCACAGAGTGCAAAAATCTATTTGCTACATAAACAGCAATAAAAGATCAGTATCCTAAAATTGATTGAAGAGAAGACAGATTACCCCCCCCATTAAAAGAAAAAAGGGCAAAAGACTTAGTGGGGATTTCCTTCATGTGTGAAAAAATGACCAATCACATTAATAATTAGGGAATTATAAACTAAAACCATAATTAAATACAACCTTGCATCAGAATGGTTAAAATGAAAATAACTGAAATTCTGACAGTCAAAGCTTTGGAGGACTCATAACTATCAAACATTGCTGAATTAATTGTTGCATAAATTGTTGTAACCACTTTGAAAACAGGCAAGCATTAACTGGTAAAGGTGAAGACACTGTATCCCAGGACCTAGCCACTCTACTCCTTGGTGAATATCAGGGAAATACACACTCCACTGCACTGGGAAACACACAAGACTATCTACAGGATGCTCACAATAACGCAGAACTGGAAACTGATAGGTTTTTCCTCTGTGTAGTAGAAAAGCAAAGAAAGGAAAAAAGAAAAAGGCCTTTATTGAGGGTATGGGAGGGCTGCAGTAGACTGCAAGACCCCCTAGGGACAGACAAAGAAGTCCAGTTTTTATTCAGTTTGATGGGGTGGGGTTTGAAGGGGTGAGCAGAGTGACACTTTGTCAGCCGATTGGAGGAATATTGGTGCTCACAAAAAGCTGGGAGTTCAGTTTTGGGGTTTGGAAGAAGAATGCGGAAGTCAGTGTTGAAGGCAGGCGCTGTCCAGCAGCGTGTTGGGCAGGTGCCATGCTGAGCCTGGCAGAGAACCCATCAGAGACAACCCAAATGTTCGTCAGCTACACAATGGATGCATACAATGAGGCACAGTCATTCACTCTACTACTAGGGTAATTAAAAAGGAACCCACTACAGCTACATGCAATATGGATGAATCTCACAAACATAATGTTGCATGAGGAAAGTCAAGGCACACAAGTATAATTTTATTTTTCATGAAGTTCAAAAGCTACAGAAAATCGTAAATGGTTATTATAACAGACAGATGATTTATAAATTTGTGTTTGGGAAATGATTACGTACAGGGACTTCCTGAGTTCTGACCATGTATGGTGGCTCCTGAGGCATTTATCATTACTTTTATCCTGTGTATTTATGTTTCATACACTTTTATGTGTGTTTATTTTACAATAAAAATGTTAGAAGATTACATTATTAATCTGAGCACTTCTCATCATTCCATTGCTACTATCTTGGTCCAAGCTATCTTCCTCTTTCTTTACTGTGTTATTGTGATAGCTTCCTAAGTAGTCCCTGGTTCCCCTGCTGTGGTCCTAATCTCCATTCTCAAAACAGTGACCAGAGTAATACTGCTAAATTGTAAGTAAATCATGCTACTCTTCTGCTCAAAATCTTCCATTTTGTTCCCATGTCATTCAGGAGAAAATCCAAATTGTTACAGTGACCTACAAGCCACCATCTACATGTCCTGCCAAACCAAATAACACTCTGTCTTAGTTATTTTTCTTAATTCTGAAGCAAAATACTTGATATACAAGGTTAAGGAAGAAAAGATTGTACCGGCTTCAGTCCACAATCAACTAGCCCAAAGCCAGGGTGGCACATGGCAGAGGGGCAACAGTTCATGGTGTTAGAAGATAGCAAAAGCAAGAAGGGAAGGGAGAGACAAGCATTTTTCTGCCCTTTATAGTCTACTGGGATTAGGACAGTGCCAATCCAATCAGTGAACTGATTCAGGAATCACCCGCCCTTCAGCCCAGCACCCTTAATTCCAGCATTGAACCATGAATCAATCACAAATTCTACATTCAGCTACCTTTGGAAAAAACCCATCTAAATGTACATGAGGTTTTGAGGGGGACCTCTAGACACAGAAGATAACATTGCATAAATAAATGTATAAATGTACCTGAGTCCTCTAAAGTCTCATGTACATTTATTTATACAAAAGACATTTAGTCCATCTCTAAAAGTTGCCAAAATCCTAACAGCTTCAGCATTTCTGAGCAGTTTAAGTCCCAAGTTTTCTCTGACTTTTAAGGCAAACTTTTAGATGTGAGCTCCTGTACAAATGAAAAGAAAGCTAAACACTTCCAGCATTCAATGACATGAGATAGACATTTTCATTCCACAGTTTACAAACAGGGGAATACAAAGAAATAGGACCAAAGCAAGTCCAAAATCCAACAGGGCAAATATTAAGTCCTATAGTTTCATGTGCAGCATTCAAGGCAATCCATGGCCAGGTGTGAACTCCAAAGTGGCTCCACCCCTACAGCACTTTTAGTGGTGGTGGTGGTAGATCCCGTATCTTCTCTCTTGGGACCTCTCTGCTCCCTCCTTGCAGTTTTCCTCAGATGATCCATGTTCCTGGCTTCTCCAAACTTCTGAGGTCTCCACTGCACCTTTGACTTCACACTCACAGCTTCACACACTGCTCTCTTATGGGCACATTGCCTAAAATCTGGAAGGAAGCCTTCATGAACCCACAACTCTTCTATTCCACATACACCTAAAACCAGTACCATGTGGATGATACCAGGGTCTGCTGCCAGCTGGAGCAGTATCCAGACTTCCCTCTCTCGGCTGTAGGGGTAGAGTGCCTGGATCACTGAACACTCTGAATGCAATTCCAAGAAATAAATTCTCTATGCTACTGAGAGTCTGGAACATAGCACAGCTGTCACCATTCTGGAACATGGTGGGGATACTACCATTCTGGAATATGGTGCTCTGGGTTTCTCAAAGCAAAGTGTTTCATATTTGCAATTCTGAAGCTGCAATGGCTAGAGTACTGCTTCTTCTTGTGAAGCCCTTAGGGCATCTTTTCTATTATCTTGTTCCTTCTGAGCTATGAAATTCTTCTCTGCTCTATGTTTGTAGTCAATAGCTTTATTGGAGGTTCCTTTCTGGCTGAGCTCACAATGTTTTAATTGTTCTGCTAGTCTCTTTACCCTTGATTCTCACATAAATCTGGCTAAAAGTCCCCAACAGTAGCCATGTCATTGCCTCAATATTAGAGTGCTTTGAAATTTCTTTTATAAGATTATAGTTAGTCTGTGTCCCTTAATCTCAGTCTCAGACAAAGTCTCTGGACACAAACAAAATGCAGACAAACTTTCTGCCAAACCATAACACACATCACCTTGATTCCAACAGCCAGTGTAATCCTACCTCCCACCAGAAACCTCCCAAACCTGGTCTTTACCTGCCAAATTTCTATCAGTCTTCTGGTCTTCTGAGCACTGATCAGAATCTCCCATACAGAATATCCTGAGGTGTTCTAGCTCTGCTTTTTCAGATGGCATCTCTGAACCTTTCCAAACTCTTCCCAGAAACCATTCCCAAAGGCTTTTGAAACACATGGTCAAGTATAGTTTCAGCAATGACCCCACTAGCAGCACCAAATTCTGTTCTATCCCAGTCTGCCTTCTGAGTTCTTGTCCTACTCTTTCCCTTGCTGGTCTGTGTTTGCTGCACTGGCTGCATTGCTTCAGTTGAGTTGCATGACAAAATACCATATGCTGGGTGTCTTGAACACAGATTTACTTTCTTACAGTTGTGGCAGCTGGGAAATCTGAGATCAGTGTCTTCCATGTGAGTTTCTGATGAGGTCTCTCTTCCTGGCTTGCAGACAAGTCACCTTCTCACAATGTCCTCACATGGCCTTTTTTCCAGGTGTGCCAGACAGGAAGCAGAATGAGTGAGCCCTCTGGTGTCACTTTTCACGAGGACACTAATTGTCTATTTGACTTAGGTTCACCACCTTATGATCTCATTTAACCTAAGTTATTTCCTGACTTCAAACATGGCCACATGGGGTTAAGGCTTCAGTATGTATTTTAAGATATATCCACTCGACTCATAACTCTGACCTAATGCTTCCTCAAACACACAAGTTCCAATGCCTTTTGCATGGATCAATCACTGCCTGCAGGATTCTTACTTCAGATAATTGAATAAATTCATCCTTCTCTATGGTAAGATGATTTTCTTAGACTTTCAGCTTACAGTAGCAAATTCCTCCCATCTCCACTCCACACACTCCAAAGTGCTTGTCACTAAATACCATGTTATATGCATTTACTTTAAATTTTAGTTGTCATTCTTATTAGAACCTTAAGTTCTGTGAAGGCCAAGAGTTTTGCCAATTTGTTTACTGTAGCATGTTCAGCAACTAGAATGGTGCCTGGAATATGGCAGGCACTCAGTAAGAAACATCCATGGATATTTGGACTTAGGTCTGACTGTGCTGCATGCCTTCCAGTCTTTTCCCCATGTTGTAGGCTGCAGTGGGCACTGCCCATCTCCTAGTGCACATATTGACGTTCTGTCCCAAGTACCTTAGGATGTGACCTTATTTGGGGATTTTTTTTTGAGATGGCACCTGCCTAAGGTGCTCAGGTTGTGTAAGAGCACAATTATAGAGACAATAAAGTCACAGTTATAGAATAGTAGACTTATAGACATGTTACAACAAATTAAAAATCAAAACTGCTTCTGCCTAGGCTCCTGCTGCTTGTCATGTAAGCACCCTGCTAAACTGAGTCAGCCTTGACTGTCTTGGGCCAACTACTTCTGATAATGCACTGGGCCAATTTGACTATTCCCCACTTGTGTTTCCTTTAGTTAACAGAATATATTACTTCCAACTTGATTCAAGGACTTAGGTTGGGACAAAGTGACCCAGTCAAGAATACCCTTAACCTTGCTTGCTCCACTCAAATGCCCTCCCCTCATCTCCAGGATGTTCCTACATGATGGTAAACAATTCGTATTAAGTAAATCTATTTAGAATTAGTTTACCTGATGATATATGACTTAATTCAGTTCACATAACAAATCATGTAATAACCTGCCATCTACTTGCAAACTATATTTAAACTGAACACAAAACTACTTTAGTGTTGGTGATTTGGAACTATTTTTCCACTATCCCACTAACATAATAAACATTACATTCTATATTTCTTGGTGCAAATAGTCTTCCATCCAGTTTGATATTGGTTTTTCTGTAACATTTTGATTCAAACTTGTGACTCTCCTGTCTCAGCCTCCCAGATAGCTGGGCTTACAAGTGTGTGCTATGGTTCCCAGTTTTAAAATATGGTCTTGGCAATGGTAATCAGGTTAAAATGAGGTCATTATGACCAACTCTAATACAGTATGCTTATAAAATGGGGAAGATTTGGGGTCAGGCAAGGCCATAAGAAGAACATTATAGAAAGACTGGAGTTAAGCTGTGATAAGCCAAGGAACTACCAGAAGCTGGGAAAGAGATCTGGGGCAGATTTTTCCCTTGAAACCCTCAGAGAAATCCAACACTGTCAACACTTTGAGGTTGGACATCTAACCTCTAGATCTGAGAGGCAAGAATTCATTTCTGTTATTTAAGCCAACCAGTTTTTTATGGCAAACTACTCTTCTTTCCCTGAAACTAAGACCCCGGCTGCGGGTTTAGCTCAGCGGCGTAAGTACCTGCTTGGCAAATGCTAGGTCGTGAGTTCGATCCCCAGCACAAAAACAAACAAACAAACAAACAAAACCCTAAGACCTATCTGGAAAATAATCAACCTTGAAAACTAAAGATCAAAAGTGTCAGACTTGATCAGCCTGTCCTTGCCGTTACTATTCTCTTGCTAAGTGGCTACTCTGTAAGGCAGGTAGTGTCCAGCCCAGGTACCATCTCATGGGTTCTGAGACTCACCAGGAGGATGCTAAAAGAGGCAAATAGTACCTTCTCTGTGGAGTAGGACATACTCATCCTAAACAGCTCCACAGATGAATGGCGTCTTGCCCTGTGGATGAAGATTTGTTACAGAATGACATCACCCTGTGTCCCTAGCATAATGCATCATAGAAGTCGGATACTATGTGTGGTCCATTTGTCCCAGACTTCCTCTTACTCCTGAGCTTTCATCTTTTATATCTCTCCCTCAGATTTTTCCTCTCTTCATCCACTCTTTTCTCTTTCAGCCTACTTTCTTTGCCGTAGCCAGAGTGAGTTGGGTGATGTTGCTCCCCCTGTACTGGATTCTCCTGGGCTTTGTTACTAAGCATGAAAGCCAGGGAGTCCATCTCCTCATAGAGATGATAAGCATGAGGAAGGATTGTATGCTTCTTAGCAGGCTTACTGTGTGCCCTGGGGCAGCTTCCCTCCTTGAACAAATGATTTGAGTAGATGTTTGCATTAGAAAGAAGGAAAATCTTTGCGAGATAGGTCAGGGCTAGAGGTTTAGATGTAGAAATCATTTAGAGAACTCCAGAAGAAATAAGAAAACTATAACTGTTAAAACTAAAGTGGAGATAGAATGCAACTTGGGGTGCTAGTGCTAACACATTTAGTAATACTTTCTATAACAAGATTCCGTTGGAAAAGCTTTATATATTAACTTATTCAGGCATTAAATTTCTGAAAAATGTATTACATTCATTTTATAGAGGAAACAAATACAGAGAACTCAATTAAGTTTGTTTAATATCTTACTGTTACCTGGCTTGCTGTGGGCTCTTACACAGATTCTTTCCTCCAAAAAGACTCAGACAAGACATGCACAAAATGTAGTGATGTTTTACATTTATTAAAGGTAGGGAAGAAGAAACAGCAGCATCTCCTGAGATCCGCGCCATGTTTGAACTAAGGGGGCTGACAAACTGAACAACCAACCTGCAGCCCTGGTAAGCGGCCGTGGTCTGGCAAGCCATGGCCACTCCAGGGCGAGAAGCAGCGTCTCCTGAGATCCATGCCATGTTGGAACTTAGGGTGCTGGGAAACCGAGCAACCAGCCTGTCGCCCTGGTAAGTGGCTGTGAGTCTACCAGCGCATGGGCTGAGAATCAAACATCCCACCCCCCACCCCCGCCCCATTAGCAAGTGGGAGCCAGAGATCTGACCATCTCTTGGGAGGTTGACCATATGTAATATAGCAAATAAGGGGGATTTCTTTCTACCATCTCTTTGAAGGCAAATATTTTTATTACCATTTTGCTTTTTCCTGATTAATGGTATTGCTCTATTCAATATTCTGTTTTGCTAAGTTCTATAATATTCTGTATTTCCTTTGATTTTGCTATACCTGATTGAAAGGACAACTACTGTGAAGATAATGAGATATACTATGGTACCTATTACTGTTATCCTGGTAACCTGCTGTGAAGTTCTGTACCAATTTCACTACATTGTCTCAATTGGCTTTATTCCATCCTGTTCTGTTCTATTTTACTACCTTCAAATTAATAAAAAATTAAAAAAAAAGGTAGGGAAAAAGTATGCTCTATAGAGTGAGTGCCAGAAGAATAGAATTTTCTCATTGGTCACAGGCCCAGGGCTTGGGAACTATTTTTTTGCACATACGCCCTGGATCTCTGTGATTGACAGGTCATCCCCACATTCCCAGCTGTCTGTCTCCTGCTGCATTATCATAAATGAATGCTACAGTCATATCAAAAAGAGAAAATGCACAGGGCTGGGAATATAGCTTGGTGGTAGACTGTATACTTAGCATATGAGAGGCCTGGGACCAAATCCCTAGCACCAAAACCAGAACAACGAAAAGAT
This sequence comes from Dolichotis patagonum, assembly GCA_004027295.1. NCBI lineage: Eukaryota > Metazoa > Chordata > Mammalia > Rodentia > Caviidae > Dolichotis > Dolichotis patagonum. Next base: position 67,096 of record PVJX010002498.1, on the reverse strand, counting down.
GTAGTAAAGTAAGTAGAAATGAATGTGGCATCAGCTGAGTTTATTGGTGCTGACGAGAGCAATGGAGCCTTTGGTATCCTTTAAGACAGTGTTTCAACTGGGAAATGAAATCCGTGCCCAATAGTGTGAATTAGTTCACAACTTGTTTCTTCATAGCATTTTGTGATGGAGGTGTGTTCATGAATGCACATATGTTGTTACATGCACATATGTTGTTTACTATTTCCTGAAGATGATTCATTTTCAGCAGAATAAAGTCTGAAGGAAGATAGACTTCAAGATTTTTCAATAAATCATTCGGGTATAAGTGCTTTTGATTCCACATATCCCAACCTCCACCTGCTGAGAATAATCTGCTTTTCCACATCCTCCCACTTTAAACCCTTCCCATATAGCTTGTCTCAGATTTCATTATTTTTAAAAAATTAATAGACACCATTATTATTACTGTTATTATTATTATTTATTGTACTGGGTATTGAATGCAGGATCTTCTCATTGGGATAGGATTGTGACAAGCTGCTAAATTGCTCAGGTTGGGCTGCAATGTTCTATCTTCTTGCCTCAGCCTTCTAGATTATTGGGCTTACGTGTATGCACCACCATGCCAGGCTTAGACTTAATCTTTTAAAAGCAGTTTTAGGTTTGTAGAAAAATGAGCAGAGCCAAGTGAGATGGCACACGCTTTTAATCCCAGCACTTGGGAGGCTGAGGCAGGAGGATTGCCATGGGTTCAAGGCCAGCCTGAGCTACACAAGCAAGTTTAAGGCCAGCCTATACTACATAGTGAGATCCTGTCTCAAATAAAACAAAACAAAACAACAAAAAATGAGCAGAAAAAGCTCCCATATACTCCCTCCTCCCTCTTTCCCTATTATACATATCATTAATTACAGAGGTATATTTGTTACAATCTATGAGGCAATATTGATCTAATTTATAATCTATAGTTTATAATTAGTTATAAGTATTATACTTAATATTATCCATTATAGTCCGTAGTTTACATTGGGGTGTGCTCTTAATGTACATTCTTTTAAGTTCAGAAATGTATAATGCCCTGAGTCAACCATTACAGTGCCATAAAGAATAGTCCCACTGTCCTAAAACTCCTCTGTGCTCTATTCTCTGTCCCAGTTAACCCCTGAGAACTGCTGATCTTTTTGCTACCTTCATAGTTTTGACTCTTCCAGAATGTCATGTCACATAGTTGGACTCTTATAGTATGTGGTTTTTCTGATGAGATTCTTTAAATTAGCAATATACATTTAAGATTCCCCCATATCATTTTTTTGTGGCTTGATAGCTCATGTTTTGGTGTTAATAATATCTCATTGTGTGGATGTAACATGATTGTGTCTTAGGATGTTTTATCCTAGATGAAACACATGGAAATGGTCCCTTTTCAGGATTTTTAAAAAATTTTATTTTACAGAGGATAAAACCAAGGAAAATAAGACAATTTCAATTAAAAACATCAGTGTAAGCGATACAGGACTTCAAAACAATATGAAATCAACAATAGTTACCATAATGCCTCTTTGTTGTCTTCAAAATAGCTGCAGATACTTTCAGACATAGTGAACAATCAAACAGAACAGAACAGACTAGAACCAGTAAAAACAAAACAATGAATGCAATAAAGGACCTCAAAACAAGATGGTAGTAAATCCAAAACAGCTACCATAATAGATCTTGCTATCTTGGAAATAGATGCTCATGCCATCAGATATAACAAAGTCAACAAAACAATGAAAATGATACAGGACTTCAAAACAAAACAGTATGGACCTAGTTATTCTTAATGGCACAGTTCTTACATCATGATGGTTAGTTTCCCTCATTCTGTCAAAGTTTCAGAAGGCCAAATTCCTACTCGGTTGAAGGTCTGATCTTTGACTTGCTGTACCTGCTTTTGCAATCACTAGAGTAAATGCATTCTAAAACACCTTTCTTCCCACCTATTTTGCTCCACCCTATTTCCCCACATTTTTCAGTTATCATATCAGTTATAATTTTTTTTTTCTAGACCTACAGGGAGGCAATTATTCTGTTGTGAAGGATTAACAAACTGACAGGAGAACTAGGAAAATAGTCATAGGAAAAGATGAATGCATCCAAAACTTGGACTTCTTTTTTTCACTTTAGTTAACATTAAATCTTACCAGTTTTGCCTCACAAAACTGAAAGAGAAGAGAGCGTGCCTACCAATTGGTAGGATGCCAGAAAAAAAGAGAAAAGAATGTGAAACAGATACATTTTGCAAAGGTAGTGTTTAAAATTTTTTCCAAATTGATTAAAAATGTAGTTCTGAGAAGATGACAGAGTAGTGAGCAGCAGTGAAACAGCTACTCCAAGATTTGGAGCCCTGATGCTGGAATACAGCAATGTGTGGAAGAGGAGAAGAAGGAAAGTGGGTCCCTAGGAGCCCACAAGCATCTGAAATGAGAGTTGGAGCCCACGGGGGAGTGAAGAGAGAAACCTCAGTGTGGAAGAGGGAGGTGGAAGTGCTCTTATCTTCCTGAGTAGACATGTGGCATGGCAGGGGTGGCTCAAGCCTACCTGCAGAGGTGTGGTGACTCCCGAGGCCTCCACAGAGTGGAATGGAGCAGTGGAGATCATGGGCGTCAATGTCTGGTGAGTGATTTCAGTCTGGTCTGGGTGTCCCCAGAAAAGGGCAATTGGCAGGTAACTATTTTGGAGAGAGGTCAAGTGAACTGGGAACTCAGAGCAGAACTCAGCTTAGGGCTTGCAGTGTCAGGGTGAGGCACAGCTGTGACACCCAGTTCAAGCTGGTAGGTGGCACCTGGAGTGTTGTGGGCTGCATGACTCAGGTCCCAGCCTCACAACTAGAAACCAGAAGCAGACTGTAATCCTAACACTCTGCAAGGCTGAGGAAGGAGCCAGTTCAAAGCCAGCTGGGGCAACTTAGTTACTCATTAGCCTTAGTGACTCCTGTCTCAATGTGTAAAAGTGCCAAAAGGGCTAGTGATGTTAGACTTAGTGACCCCTGTCTCAAAATAAAACACTGAAAAGGAATGGGGATGTAGCTAAGTGCAAAGGCCCTGAGTTCTATGTGTGTGTGTGTACACACACAAAAGTCAAACATAGGTTCTATTTTATTTAACAATTCCGCTTCTAAATACATATCCCAAAGGACTGAATGCATAAGTCCATGCAAAAATATGGAACAAATGTTTATGTGAGCCTTATTTATAATAGATAAACATTCCAAATGTCCATTAAATGATGAACAATAAAATATACGTACACAATGGAATAGTCAGCTACAAGAAGTAAAGACTGCCACATGCCTTCTTAATATAAATGCCCCTTAAAAACAGGCCAAGTGAGGGAAACCAGTCATAACATAAACTGAGGCCAAGGGAGAGGCGATAATTTATCACTCTCCTATTCCTCTCCTAGCCCCCAAATGGCAGTCTTACTTAGAACTCCAGGCTTTTCCCTCGATGAATAACCACCCAGAATCTGTTAAGCCTTACAGCCTCAGTTTTCTTTCTCAAATTCATTCCTTAAGCAAGGCAGGGAATGATCACTGGAGAAATATGCCAGAAGTAACCCTTCCATGCTCCTTTGTTTTATCCTTTTATCTTGTAACTCCTCCAAATACTCCCAGACATATTCATTCATTCATTCATTCATTCATCCATTCATCCATCCATCCATCCATCCATCCATCCATTCATTCATTCATCAAACATTTATTGAGCACTCACCAAGGACAGAGTGTCCAATGACAAGTACAAAGATACTAGCTGAAGCCTCAAAGGCTTGACATTTTAGTTGGGTGATAATGACAATAAACATCTGAATAGGTAAACAGCACCCAGCCCCGTTTAGCGCTGGATCTTCTAGGAGCCAGTCCAAAAGACTATTTTTGGCTCCGTCCACATCTCTCCTTTGGTGATCTCATGCACTATCACGGATGGAATAATGCCAAGAACTCTTGCCTTACCCTCTCCCTCAACTCTGTTCTCATTTTTCTAGTTTTATTTATGCGATTTTAAAAAGTGAGTGCTTAAAAACTGTTTTAAATTTCTTTCTTAGAGCAATTGCTGATTCTTCCCTTCTGCAACCAAAATCTGCTTATGTCTGGTTTTCTCAGAAACTGGTATCAACATTCTTAAAGTTGCTTAAAAATCTTGAAGTCTCCTCTTATCTTCTCATATTACCACATCCAACTCACCTACAAATTTGGTGTTTTATCTTCAAAGTATTTTTAGAATTTGATGCCGTTTCATTATCTTTGTCACCATTATTCTGGTCCAAGTCACCATCATTTCTTGCTGGGATTATAATAATCTAGCCTTTTCTTTTGCCTTGGTTCCTAACATCTATTTCGAAGGCAGCAGCTAAGTGCTTCCTTAGGGGAATTCACATCATAGTTGAATCTGCTGAGTTCTCCAACGGCATTTCCTATTACTTAGAGAAAACCCCAAATCCTTACCATGGTGCACAGGTGCTACCTGATCTGGGTGCTGCTGCTATCATCTCCTTCCACTCTTGCCCATGCTGTGCCCCTCAGGGGCTCCTGCCTTCCTGACTCTACTAAGAATGTGCCCGCCTTGGGCTTCTGTCCTCTGCAGTGTACTAGGCTGCTTACCTCTGTACACCGCCAGCTGATCCCTTGTACCTTTTGGCTCACTGCCCAAAATCCACACTGAGAAAGACCACCTTATATAGAATAGTACTCCTACCTCTTTTGCAACCCCCTTTTACTATTCTCCATGTTGCTCATTACATTTGGACATGCCATATTTAATCATGTACGTGTTTATTGTTTGTCTTTTCTCACTGAAACAAATGCTCCAGGGGCTTGGGAATTTTCTTATTTCATGCTGCATTTGGTGCCTATAATAGTGCCTGATATAGGTTCTCAGTGAGTAAATGAATCATCCCATGTAAATTTAAGACAGCAGCAGAGGAAATGTAAGGCAATGCTTGTTCACTTCAAATTAGTGACATAAATTGACAGTATGGTCTATTATATTTATTGTTATTACCACTTGAATAATTATGTTTGAAAGGTATCAGGCCATTAGTGTATATAGCAAGCAAGATTGAGATCCTGCTATTTTATTTAGGTTAATGACAAAACATGACATGAGTAATGGATAAAACAGGAGGAAATGGGACAATTGAAAGGAAGAGAGTGGGAGTTAAACTTCACTTCCTATATGACTTACATTGTTAAAAAATTGTCTCATTAATGTGCTTCCTCTTTTCCTTAGTATATTTGATTCACATAATGCAGAAATTCATTTCCTAAGCTGCATCTATATTTCCAGTTGGCATGCAAAAAAGCAATCTTTTGTGAGAAAACATGTCTGTTTTCTCATATACATATAGTGACACTGGAAATTGAATAGGCTTAATTAATGTCTTACAAGTATCTTCACAAAAATGAAAGAAAACATTTTCAATCACTTTTGTTTCTTGGAACTACTTCATGATTGTATTTTAAATGAAACCTCATCTTTTTATACCTTAGATTATTTCTTTACAACCAAGGATACAGTCTTTTTGACTTTTCCCTCACCAATGCACTTAGTTACTAGGCAGTTTTGGCATAAAATATTACTAATTTTAGCTATCGTGTTTTCCTGAGTTTCTTTACATTGTTAGCAGTCAATGTAAAGGAGACATTTCCTGAGATTCAAAATCTAATCGGCAGAATGAATCTTCTCATCCAACAAATATTTATTCAAACTCTCTTATATGCTGCACATATTGTAAGGAGCTAGGCGCTGAAAGAATAAGACCCTTGCTGCAAGGAGCCTCTTGCAAAAAGCTGCCAGTCCTTTCTTGCCTTCCTGCTTAGTGCAGAGAAATTGGTCTTTCCAAAACTGTTTTAAGAACTCTGTGATTGGAACACACATGACTGATTTCGAATTGTGGCTTTTTTTCTTGGTCAAAATATGTTATTTGTAATAATAACACAAGAAACAGGTTTGTTATATAAGAGTAGTGACTGATTTGAGCAGATGTTGAAGAATACCCTAGAATTTGTTTATAAATATCCCTAATGGTGTCATATGTTCGTGTATATTTAAATAGTATTTTGATTTTTCCTTTTTTTTCTTGGCCAGTGAAGCAGACATCTTATTTTATTTTTTTTCTGAGAGATGAAAGTGTCCTCGGAGCAGGCAGTGAGAGATGAGACGGGGTACCTGATACCGTCAAGATTGCCAGGAATCAGGTTTTAGAGTGCCTTACTGGATAAGCATTTTGACTTCTTTGTTCATTTGTGAAAAAAGAGGTTGGATTTCATGAGCAGATCTCAGACAGATACCTACTAGTTACCTGGAGATTTTGTTAAAGTGCAAATTCTGCTTCAGCAGGTCAGGGATGGGCCTGGGATTCTGCATTTCTAAACAGCTTTCAGGAAATGAATGCCTGGGCTGCTGTCCACAGCCTGCACCATCAGGAGTGAGACCAGCACTGTCCCATAGAAAGATGACAGGGGTTACATGAGTGTTTTCAGTTTTCAAGTCGTCACAATAAAAAGGCAAAGACAAATAGGTAAAATAATAACTGTAATATGTCATCAATATAAACATTATGATGAAATATTTTACAGCCTTTAAATTTGATGTGTGTTTTACACACTCAGAGCACATCTCAGTGTGGACTAGTCACATTTCATGTGCTCTGTAGTGACATATGTGCTGCCATATAGGACCACACGAGGCGGGGCCACCTGGGCCACTCCTGTCAGTGCTAATAATTTGCTCCCTGAGTTGTATCTACTGTACATTTCAAACATATTTCTGCCTCCAGGTGGCACTAATGTTCTGTGTTTTGTGCTTTAAATGGTTTTAGATGGATGTTTCTGCAAAAGACCACTTTACGAGTTTATTCCTTTCTTCATTCCTTCATTTCATAAATTTTACTTCCATGATCTGTTAATGATAAGTACATTATACACTCTATCATCTTGCCCAATAACTAAAGTCTAATAAAATTTTATTAATTATGCCGAAATAAATTATAGAAGGAATACTTAGATTTACTGTTATGCATTCGTGGTGGCAAGGGACGTGTAAGAATAATCTCTGATTATACAATATTTTTAGACAAGGGTGGTGACCTGCTATGTGATAGAAGTACAGTGGAAACTGAAGAATTGCTGATGAATACATATCAGATTTAAATAACTTTGTGATCCTACCTCTGAAGAGAAGGAAAATATTTCTTCAACTTTATCTAATTTGAGATGAGTGGTGCTTTGCATTGGTAGTTTATAAGTTAAACTTCCTGAAAGTGACGAATGTAAATTTAACCTCAATTTCAACTCTATCATTTTATCAATACTGGAATCATACTCTATTTGAGAGATTACATTTTTGGAAGAATAATTTTTAATCCTCAGGCTTAGTTTTTAAAAAAGTATGTCCAGTATCCCATTTTAAAAGTATTATATCATTTCTTTCATCTCAGTAACCCTCTAAGGACAATTAAATATGATAGGAAGTAAGTTTTGGGAAAAAGAGATTTACATGAATTAACTCATCCTCAGAGTAAATCACTGAGGTAGATATTGTTATTGTTTCCATATTTCAAAGAGGAAATGGATGCTCCAGAGACTCACCGTCTTATCCTGGACACATGACTGTTAAGATGTGAGTTCTCACCGAGTCTGTTTGATACTAATGCTCATTTTCTTATCTACTATGGTCCAGAGGGGAACCTCTCTACCTTTTAAGTTGAATTGCTAGCCAGCAAAATAGTCAACAACAGCTATAATCTACAGTATCCATGATGAAACAAAAGTGCTTTTTATAATAATAAACCATGATATGCTGAAAACAAGGATGACAGCCAAGAGTTCAGGTATGTATAGTCTTGTGCCCCTTTTGATTCTAACTGGTTAATGATTCTCTAAACCAAGTCACCTCAACTGTATATTTTGTCTATGAAACAGAATGAACAGAAAATCTCTTCCATGATTGCATAGGATGAATTTATAACATGATTTCATGACAACTCACTATAAACACAAATTCCTTGCAAATACAAATATAACTATTCCTATACATAACTACTATAGAGCATTCTGCCTCTATCTTGTTACACATGGATTTCTCATTGGTTGTTTTATGCTCCCCTATTGATTCATACAATCAGTAGGGGAGCACATTCGCACAATTGTTGATGGGTATTCATACAATTCATACAATTGTTGATGGGTATTTGAGATAGAACAGAACTCAAGTCCTGTAATACCCATTGGCTTGTTATCTTACTTGGCCAGAGGGTACTGAATCTCTCTTGGAACATCAGCTTTCTGAAGTAAAAACCAGTATTTTTTCCTTGAGGGTGTGACAAGAATTAAATGAATGATACGTGTCAAGTCTCTCACACATGGTCTAGGACATAGTTAGTGCTTAATAAGTGTTAATTTTGGAAGGCAATTGTGTAGAAATACCAATAAGCTAATTACGCACCCACTTTAGTTTTTGGAGGAACCTGACATCTAGTGAGAAATGACCGTGAAAGGTAAGGGTGCTCCTTAGACAGGTCTATGCCATCAGTATCCTTAAATTCTTAATTTCTTGAAAAATTTGGGCCAAATGCATCTAGATTCTGCAGCGAACTCCCTCTGTTCTTCCCTTTGCTTTGGCAGGGAAAACCATTTTCTCAGCAATCTCATTGGAAAAGGGCTTATGAAGATGTAGTAGTATTTGGCTTCCCATTTAATCCAGTTTCCTGGATGAAAAATTGGTCTTTCCATTTTGCATACAAAGGGTTTATAATAACTTTAGCATATTATTAAAGCAAAAGACACTGAAAAATGTGACTGAGGGCTGACTTTTGTAGGTCCTAATTCTGAGGCACGGTTTAAGGTTCACAGGTGGAAAAAATATATTGTTTAAAACATGCCATCATCTCCTGATATAAAAGTGATTCTTTTCTTTTTTCCTGTCTTTTTTCTTTCCCTTTCCTCTTATATTTCCACATGACTGCATCTGAGTACATGCAAATCTTGACAAAGTTTTTGCTAGATTCTTGAAAACCAGACCAAATGATTTTTCCTTATCAAATCCCTTCATTTGTTGTTGGCCAGGGACAAACCACCTAAGCCAAGAGATCACGGTTCACTTCGCATAAAGGAAGAAGGAAAATCGGTTCCAGTTGATTCATAGGTAGAACATGACCTCACAGTATTCTCCCAGGACTCAGAGGAGCCCGAACAAATATAGAGAAGGGTAATTTCCCTGTGTGCTAAGTTTGGAAAGGAGTGAAGAGGCAGAGAAAGAGGGACAACCTCACTAAAGAGAAACACAGACAATGCCTGACATGAAAGACGCTTTATCTTGGTGGATAAGAGCGATTCAGATAGGATGGTTTTGGATTATATACAAAGTTAAAATAAGAAAGGACTTTCCCCCAAATGAAGTGGGTACATGCCATACTTTTCCTGGAGCAGGTACAAAGCAGATTGTGACAAATGTTAAACTGGCAGTGAGAGAGGAAATCAAGAGACAGTTGTCCTCACCCCATCCCCATTCCCATTCAACGCCCGACCTACTCCACTCATCTGCTCCAGTTGTTGAGCTACCAAGGGCAAGTAAGGCGCAGAGGTGCCCTGGACCCAGCACAGGCTTTGTGACCACAGGAAGCAGAGTTGAGTTGCTGCCCTCCTCCAAGTGACCCTGGGAAACCCCTAAGCTTCTTAACCTTAGTTTCCTCCTCAGGAAATACAAATAGTATCTGCCTCCGTAACCTAACGAAGTTGTTGTGAGGCTCACATTAGGTAATGGAAAGAAAAATACTTGGTAGGTTGTTTAAGTGAAGCAAACGTAGAGTCTAGTGATAACAATCACTTACTGAATTGATGAGTCTTGCGCGCATGGACTTTCACAGATCCCAGGCTTGCGGATGAATTTTCCTTTCCTGCTTACTGTTGGCTAGCAGAAAGGAGGATTTGGTCAGCCTCTATCAGATGGAATTATTCATATTCTAACGCAGAAGCGCCTCAGCTCCCAATAGCCCCTATCTGAGCCTTGATTTCCTAATTCTTTAGTGTGCACCCCACAGGAAACTAGACCAAGGCTGGCCTGAAGACCCAAAAATGAAGATGCAAACTCAAGTTTGTGCAGATAGTAAGTGGAAGGGTCAAGATGCCAAGATGCGGGCTTTTTTTTCTCCTTGAGTTTAGAGATGAGGATCTTCCTAGTTTTCCCCACTTTAACTTCCTCTTTCCCCTTTCCTGGCATCTCCTCTCTCTCATCCCTTTTTTTCCTTCCCTTCCTCCTCTTTATTCTCTTTCCTCTTACCCTTCCTCCTTCTCTTCCTCTCCTCTCTCTTCTTCTTTCTCCTCCTCCTCTTTTTTCCTCCTCTCCCTTCCTCTTCCTTCCCTTTTCTTTCTTGAGGTTGGAAGCTTTCTTCACTGAGGCATCAGGGAAAATTTAACAGGGAATTAAAACACAGAGGCAAGAGTTGAAAGCCCATATGAGTTTGTGCCTCTTTCCCCCAAAGTTTCTTTCCTTTAAAAATATTTAAATCTCTTTCTTTTTAAAAAAAATATTGTACAGGAAATATAGACTACATTTTTATTGTACATTTTTAAAAAAAATTTTATTTAAAGAGAAAAAAAAGCAATACAGAAAAAAGGGTAGAAACAATACAAAACCTCAAAAAAAACCCATAAATCACTAGTTGACAAACCACATGCTCCCCAAAATAGCTGTTCATGTTACAAAATTAAGGCAAACAAAGTGAACACACAGTGAAGCTGCAAACAGAAAAAAAAAGGATGGAATAAAGCCAATTGAGACAGTATGGTGAAATTGGCACAGAACATCACAGCAGGTCACCAGGACAACAGTAACAGGCAACATTGTATATCTCGTTGTCTTCACAATAGTTGTTCTTCTACTAGGTAGAGCAAAATCAAAGAAATACACAACATTATAGAACACTTCAACACAGTATTGAATTAGAGCAACATCATTAATCAGGAAAAAGCAAAACGGCGATAAAAATATCTGCCTTCAGAGATAGTAGAAGGAAACTCCCCCGACTTGCTGTATCAAATATGGTCACCTCTTAAGAGATAACCAGATCCCTGGATCCCGATTGTTACAGGAGGGGTGTGTGTGATATGTTTGATTCTAGGCCTGCGACCCTGTAGGCAGCAGGCTGGTTACTGATTGGCTTGGCGCCCTAAGTTCCAACATGGTGCGGATCTCAGGAAACGCTCTTGCTTCTTGTTTCCCCGCCCTGGGGTGGCCGCGGCTCCCCACACCACAGTCACTTTCCAGGGCGGCAGGCTGCTTACTGTTTGGCTGGGCGCCCTAAGTTCCAGCATGGCGCGGATCTCAGGAGACGCTCTTGCTTCTGGTTTCCCCGCCCTGGGGTGGCCACAGCTCCCCACACCACAGTCACTCTCCAGGGCGGCAGGCTGCTTACTGGTTGGCTTGGCGCCCTAAGTTCCAGCATGGCGCGGATCTCAGGAGACGCTCTTGCTTCTGGTTTCCCTGCCCTGGGGTGGCCGCGGCTTTTATTGTACATTTTAAAACATCAAATATTATAGATAAAGTTGGGGTCTCTTTTGATCCTGGTACCCTCCCCAAAGAGAGCTGTTATTATTATTTTGGTATATATTTTTATGGTAACTTAAAAATTAATTTATATACATTTATCTAGAGCAAGGTAAGTGCATATATATCCAGGGATATAGCTCAGTGACACAGCACCTGCCTGGCAAATGCAAGGTCCTGAGTTTGATTCTCAGCACACACAAAAAATTTCTACACGAATAAAATCAATTGTACTTATCATTTTGTAGTTTGTTTTAAAGTTTTTATTCAATAATGTATCTTGTTATTGGATGGAAGGTATTCCCATGTCTGGACGTATGCCTCTGGTCTCATTCTTTTTTTTTGGTACCAGGGATTGAACTCATGACTTTGTGCTTGCCAGGCCGGCACTTACGCTGCTGAGCTAAATCCCTGGCCCTCAGATCTCATTCTTTCACTGAGTGAAACCATTCCTTTTTGTTGAACTTTTAGGAGTTTCCAGTATATTGCAACCAATGCTTCATTTGTTTATTTATTTATCCTTTTGTTTGATCCTTCTTTATTTTTTCCTTCCTTTCTTTCTTCCTTCCTGCTGGGGATTTTTTATTTTATCTTATTTTCATTTTTTATGTTTTTGGTGCCAATCAACCCAGGACCTCATACATGCACTGAGTTACATTCCTAGCATCATCAATGTGCAATTTTATATACATACTGTGTTTCTCTAAAGTGGATGTTGTATTATGAATTGGGATACAATGAAATTGTGATTGTCTCATATCCTCCACTTAATCCTTATTTCTCTGAAGGTCGCAAGTTAAAGATGTTTTACCACAATCACTTCAGTTTTTCTCATTTCAACAAATTTTCAGTTGTGTACATTGTAATTTTCATGATCTTTATTTGTGTGCTTTTGCAATAGTATAGAGAGGCACAAAAATATGATTGTATTACTTGTTCAATACAAGAGTCCTGGGAGGACTTCTGGGAAGATGGTGGAGTGGTAAGCAGCAACAGCCTCTCCAAGACTCAAGATCCAGACCCTGGAAAATAACAACTTGGGGGAGGAAAGAAGGAATGAGTTGGATCCTTGGGGCCCAGGAATGAACTGAAGGGAAAACTGGGGCTTATAGAGAAACTGAAGCAATAGACCACAATGCAGAAAAAGGAAGGAGCAACCCACACTTTCTCCCTGGTTTTTAGTTTTGACACAAGAAAGGAAGATTGAATCTATAGAGACACAGTAAAAGCACTGGCTCCAGAGGGCTCCAGGGAGAAATAAGCCAGTGGAATGGAGCAGTGGATACTGTGAGCTACAACAGCTGGTGAGTGACTCTAGGCCAAGTGACTGCCATGTCCCTTGGAAAGTGTGCTTTGTCACACTTTAGAAAGGGGTCAATTGAGCTGGGGGCTCAGAGCAGCTGTAGGTCTGCTTCATTTCAGAATTCTCAGTGTTAAACTCCCACAGTGACTGGGTGAGGGACAGTTATGGTATTGTAGCAAGATATAAAGTCAGTACTCAAAATGTGTAGTATTCCTATACATGAATAGCAAATTCATTGAGAGAGAAATTAGGGAAGCAACAACTTTCCCAATAGCATCAAGAAAAATGAAATACTTAGGAATCAATCTAACAAAGGCAGTGAAACACCTTTACATTGAAAACTATAGTACTGTGGAAAAGGAGAACAAAGAGGACATCAGAAAATGAAAAGATACCCTCTGTTCTTAGATAGGCAGAACTAATATAGTGAAAATGGCCATACTTCAAAACTGTTATACAGATTTAATTCAATCTCAATCAAAATACCAATAATGTTCTTCATAGAACTAGAGAAACAATCATAAAATTCATATGGAACCAGAAGAGATCCAGAGTAGCAAAGATCTTCTGGGCAAAAAGGACAAGACAGGGGACATCACAATCCCCTATTTGAAGTTATATTACAAAGCTACTGTAATAAATACAGCATGGTACTGGCAAAAACAAACAAAACAACAACAACAAAACAAAACACAAAATCAAACAACCAACAGCCCCCCCCCAAAAAAAAACAGATCTGAGGCACAGTGGAACAGAATAGAACATACATAAACAGCTCCAAGCACACTCAGCCTACCTTAGTTTGACAAATTGACCAAATACCTTCACTGGAATAAACATAATCTCTTAATAAATAGTGCTAGGAAAAGTGGCTTTCCACATGTCAAAGACTGAATCTAGACTCATATCTCTCACCATATACTAAAATAAAATCAAAATGGATCAAAGATTTAAATATAAAAATTGAAACACTTAATGTGCTGGAAGATAAAATAGGCAAGACATAGGTAAAGGGAAAAACTTTAGGAACAAAACCTGGATTGCACAGGAAATATTACAAAGAAGAAGCAACTGGGATCATATTAAATTAAAAAGCTTTAACATTGCAAAAGAAAAGTGGAGATAACCCATAGAATGGAAAAAGGTTTTTAACAGGTACTCTTAGACAAAGGACTAATATCTAGAATGTATAAAGAACTCAAAGGAAATCCGACCATCCAAATTTAAAGACCCAACCCAGAAATCATCATCTGAAATGAATACATAATTCTCAGATGAAGAAATACAAATAACAAATAAATATATAAAAAATGGTCAGCATCACTGGTCATTCAAGAGATGCAAATTAAAAAACACTGAGATTTTTATCTTACTCCAGAAAGACTGGCTATTATCAAGAAATCAACTAATAACAAATGCTGATGGGGCTGTGGGGGAAAAGGAACTCTTCTCCATTGTTGGTGGGAGTGTAAACTGGTATAATCACTCTGGAAATCAATATGGAGATTCCTCAAAAAACTAAAACTAGAGATTCTGTTTGACCTAGCTATTCCCTTTCTGGGCATCTTGCCTAAAGATTTAAAAGTATCATACCACAGTGTCATATGCATACCCATGTTTATAGCAGCACAACTTATCATAGCTAAATCTTGGAAACATGCCTATCAATAGATGAATGGATAAAACACATGTGGTATTTATATACAATGGAGTAGCATTCTGCCATAAAGAAGGAGGAACTTAAGTCATTTATAAGTAAATGGATGCATCTTGAGACCATAATTTTAAGTGAAATAAAAAAGACACATAGGTTTAAATATTGCATTGTTTCTCTTGGGTAAGAAACCCTAAGTGCAAACAAGATGCCAAATGGAGAATAGATATTGGGAGGTCAGAAGAACATGTTCAAACGGGAAGGGAATGAAGGAAGAGGGGAGGGGATGGGAAGGAGGGAAAGGGGATTTAAAAAACAAAGAATGGAAGGGAAAAAATTGGAAACGAAGCTTCTGCAAATGGGGAGGGGATTAAGGGTTGAAGGGAAAGGAGCAAAATGGAAAAAAAGGAATTAAGATATATTATGTAAAGATACAAATTCCCTGTGATGAATGTGAGTGCTGTGTATAGCAAATATGTAATAATTAAAAAAATGTAAAAATCAACCCCGCACTTGACTTGGTTGAGGGCTGTGTGTGTGTGTGTGTGTGTGTGTTTTGTGATTCCCCGAGTTGAACCCAGGGAGTACTGATTTGATCTCTAGCCTTTTTTTTTTTTTTAAATGAACAGCCAAGAGCAACCAGGTTTATTTAAAGCTTCAAACATAGAAAAGGGAGATTGGGGGCAGTAGAGATTTTGCAAGAGCAAAAGACAAGCTCAAAAAAAAAAAAAAACAAACAAACCAGCAGTAACATTTCAAGAACACTTTTATCAAAAAGATAAGAAGGAAGATTATGTTAATAAAAATTACAATGAACAGGAAAATTTTTCAATTTAAAAAAACCTCTGGGAGTTAAACCCAGTGACAAACACCCGTAATCCTGGATTTGGGAGGCTGAGGCAGGAAGATTACAGGTTCAAGGCCAGCCTTGACAACTTGTTGAGACCTTGTTTCAAAATAAAAAATTAAGAGGGCTGGGGCTGTAGCTCAGTAGTAGGGTGCTTGTCTAGCACATGTGAGGCCCTGGATTCAACCTTCCCCACTGACGTAATAATAATTTGTTTTAAAAATTTGAGATAGATTCTCACGAAGTTGCCTAGGCAGGGTTCAAATTTCCGATCTCCCACCTCAGCCTTCTGAGTAGCTGGGATTACCTGTGCGTACCACCATGCCTGGCTTAGCAAGTTCTTATATCTTCATTCAGTGGTGAGGAGTCCCTTCCCAACCTATTCAGTGCCAACACTCCTAGTGATATATGCTGGAGAAAATGCTGGGAGCACTGGAGAAGGTTGGCCCTCCACACACATTCCCTACAGAACCCAGCACCTATTGCAGAAATTATCATGGCTGTCTGTGACCAAGCTCTGTAATATGAGCACTTGTCTAGAAGTTCTTCAGAGATGTTGCATAATAATCACATGCTCATTTTTGCCTTACATTTCCCCTGCTCTTAGGTGTTATATTTTATTCTCAATGTCACTTATTTTTAAAGATGGAGACCTGAGCTGTGAAACTTTAAAATATACTACGCACATACTTTTTGGTGATGAAAGCACTGCATAAATATTATTTGAAGCTTGAAAATCTAAAGTAAGTATAAAGTGGAAGACTGTCTTTCACTCAGAAGCAACCACTGTTGAAATGAAAATGGAAATTTTGAAGAAATAAATTTTCAGGTGTAGGCATATATGCTTTTTCTTCACATTTTAACAATGTCTGCTCTACTTATTCTCTAATAACTCATTTCTTATTTACTTTATTTTGTATGTGTGTTTGGCTATTCCTCATTAGAAATCCATCTTTATCTGCATCTTACTGTTTAAATTTAGTGCGAGATGGCATCTCCTCTCATATGCCTACTAAAAGCTCATTCATCTAAGTTTGTGTGGCTGGATGGTACTTCAGAGCTGAGGTTTGCATGCCATTGTGGTAGACAAGCTTCCTGAGCAACTCTGGTTGGATGGGATAACTTCCTCACTGTCTCAGAGTGCACTCAGAGACCTCATCATTTGCAAGAGGCCCAGGAACCCCAACTGGAAAGAACACCTGTCTGAGACACTTGGGAAGAAGTCTATCAATGCAAGTCCAATGGGGTTCAGGGGAGCAGAGGCCCATTGGTGTGTAAGAGCCTGCAGTACTCAGTGTCTAGATCCATTTATGTCTACTCCCAGGTTATCCAGATAGAGACAAAGCTAACTTCTTACCCCTCACTCCCCAGTGCAGCCAAAGGGAGAGTCAGTTGGCTGTTGATTTTACACACTACATTCTTGGAGTAACGTTTTCTTCTCTAAGCGCAAAAGAATATTGTTTATTGTGGCTAAGATAAATACGCAAAGCTGTATAATTTTCCACAGTTGGTTAGGAGGAATGCTGAAGTAGATGTTCTGAATCATTGCAGTTCTGTCGTGAAAACTCTTTATTGATTACTACTTATTTCCTTTTGGGATCCACAAATGAGTCATGTTAAGTGGCATTCACAAAGGTTTGCTTCAGAGCAGATGTTTTCATGCTACTATATAGGAAGTGCTTTCTGAAGCCTCTTGCTTTGTGAGCAGGGCTCATGATTCCTGGAAGCACTTTTAAAATTTTTTTATTGTGGCATGAACATTTTTAACATGAAATTTACCTTCTCACCACATTTTAAATGTGTCAAACACAGAATTGTTAACTGTCAGCCCAAAGCTGCACAGCAGATCTCTAGATCTTATTCATACTATGTAAGTGGAACTTTCTTTCACTTGATTAGCAGCTACCCCACAGCCTTGGCAATCACCATTCTACTCTCTGCTTCTATGAATTTAGTTATTTTAAATATCTCATATAAATAGAATCATGAAGGCCTTGCCCTCTGTGACCAGCTGTTTCACTTAGCATATTTTAGCAATAAAGACTTATTCCCCAACATCAGCATTCCCTTTTGATGTTTAACAGTGTCATTAGAGCTCTGTATTGCTTGGCTCAGTGCACTGATTCCTTGGCTGAACTGGACCCAATCCGTGCATTGGGAGTGGAGGTTGGTTGCACGGGTCAGAAGCCAGCTTTGCGGCAAATTGGTAAAGGTTCTTCTGTTTGCAGCTTAGCTGTGCTCTCAAGGGAGGGATGAGTGTTTTAGTCTTAGTGCTGGAGTTTCAGCTGTCAGAGGGGAGCTCCAAGCTCTAGGTAAGGGGTTAGCATGAAAGGACAATGTCAGCAGACTAGCTGGTTGGACATCACCCCAGCTGTGGCCTAGCAAAGGTGCCCTAAAGTAGAAGTAAGAGGTGGAGAAACAAGGAGAGGAAAAATGAGGAAAGAACTTGAAAGGGAGGAGGAAGACAAGGAAACGGGGCCCTCCAGGTAGTGAAGGTTGAAGTCAGCCGCTAGTTGCCCACCCAAGGAAGGCCTCCTGGGTCTTAGGGCTGGGGCTGTCTTGTGGGCTGCATGGTGGTAGCACTAATGAAGGGAGTGACTGGGAAACAAGTGGGCCCTGAGGTTGCCCTGTTTTCATCTACCAGCTCACTGAGGTGCTAGGCCTCCGGCCCCAGGAGCTTTCCTAATTCAGTCTGGCACAGCGCTGGCAAGCAGATCCATGGAAACAGCTGCGGTGGCTCCGTTACTGAGCTCCTGTCCACACAGGAACCAGAGAATGCGACAGCGACCAGAGTGCAGAGAGGATCTTGGGTGCTGTTGTTGTCGTCCTGTGTGTGTATGTGTGTGTGTGTGTGTGTACTGGAGATTGAACTTAGGGCTGCCACACTGGGCTCTATCCTCAAGCCCTTTTAAAAAGTTTTTTAAAACTTAGAGACAGAGCCTTGGTAAGTGGCAAAGTTGGCCAGGGTGGGGTACAAAAATTATAGTATGAGTAATTAAACCAATTGGATTTGCCATTGAATTGGTGATAGGGTTGAGTTTGTATCAAGTTTGGGGTTTGTCCAAATAGGGTCAGCTCTTGTAGATGGAGCTGAACGCGCATGTAAAATAAAGCTAATGACCCTGTCTTTATAGGATTGAGAGAGGTCAACTGAGATCAAAGGTATGAAAATGCAACCATCAGGGGATCTGTAAAGGGATCCACTCCTGGGAGTTACCCTTGTGCTATTTTCATGACTCTCCTAGTCTCCCTCTGCATCACCCCAGACACTGTTGATCATCAGGGAATTGGTCAAGAATGTAGATAAATCTGCTCACGCCCATCTTCCTACCAGCAGAGACAACAGTGCATATCCTGCTGAGGGTAAGGCATCTTGGTGAACAACACCACCATCTATGGTTTACCATGTAGACAATTATGCCAGTGGGGTAGCTGAGTTTCAACAAACAAGACAAAAGTTAACCTCTTATATTTCCTTATATCACGAGCCCTAACAAGGCATAGTGATGCACGCCTATAATCCCACCACTCTGGAGGCTGAGACAGTAGGATCACTGCGAGTTCCTGGCCAACCCTGCCCACAAAGTAAGTTCAAGGTCAGCCTAAACCACATAGTGAAACCCTGTCTCAAAAGGAGGAGCCCTGTGCCTGGGACATAGTTGCATCAGTTCATCTTTGGAAATTGTATGCAAAATGTGTGCATGAATGTGTGTGTGTGTGTGTGTGTGTGTGTGTGTGTTTACGTGTGTGCCAGTGCAGTCTCACATTGTCTGGGGAAGGGACCCTGATTTCAACAGATCTCAGAGGAATCATGATCCAGCCAAAGGTTAACAACTCCTAACCCACAGTGTTTCCAGTTCGAGGACTTTATTAAAAGGTGAATGAAGTGACAGAGAATTCTAACCCTGCCCAGTGGCTAGCTCACTGCCACTGCTCTTTTCTGAGGTGCTGCCGGCTGGTTCCCACACTTTCATTTTAAGAAAAAGCAAAACATGTCATTCCAATGGGGCTGCTCCTTCTTTCTTTCAAAAAATAGTTTATTTTGCATGTGAGTTTTCTGTTAGGAATATAATCATAGCACTTCTAGAAAAGTTAGAAACTAAGGAAACATGGTTGAAAGATATTTTAAAAACTCATTCAAAGGCTTCATGGAATGCTTCCTGGCGGCACAGTGTAATGAGCCTGGGTTTTGGTGTCAGACACATCCGAGTCTGCGGTCTGTGGAATTTAGGGAAAGTTGATTAATCGCCTTAAGTCTGTCTTTTCATTAAAAACAAATAATAACTGCTCACATCATAAGGGTCATGAGGATTAGAGGGAAAAAATGCTTTTGCTCAGCACAGTGCCTACAATTTAGTCCATGCTTAATACATGACAGTGTTTTGTCATGACTTTTATTTTTTAATTCAATCTTTATTTTTATTTACATATTTTTGTTTTTGTAGTGCTAGGGATCAAACCCAGGCCCTTGTCCATGCTAAGCGAGTCTGTTTCTGAGCTACAATCTCATGCTTCAGTCATTTTTCACACACTTGAGATTATATTGTGTTTACAATTTTATGTCTTGTCTTTTTTCTTTTTCTATTGTAATAGTCCCCCATATTATATACTCTTTCTAAATGATCATTTTAATACTTACATTATATCAAACATAGGAAATATACTCAATTTACTTGACAATTCCATGATTTTTGATTTTGAGATTGTTTTAAATTTTTAACTCTTAAAAGTGAGTGTTGTCATCACACCGCTTTGGATTTATTGGTTACTGAGCACCCAATCTGAATATCCCATCAGCATAATTATCTTAGGCAACTACGCTTTTGGAACCAATTTGTTTATGTAGAGCAGTGGGAGTTTTTTGCAGCCTCTGTACATGATTCTTTGAAGATAATTAAAAGGCTAAAAGATGGAAAACACCTCCAGTATTACCTGTGACTTTTTCTTTTGTCTCTGGGGAATTCAAATTCTACTTGTTTCTTTCAAAGTAACAAGAGGAAGAACAAAACATAAGTAAGATTAAGAAGGAGTGCTTTAATTATATAAGGAAACAGCTCCAAATCATAGGAGCATAAATAAGTTAATTCATTGTTTTTCATGTATCTCTTCTAGTTTAATCATCCAGGGCTGGTATCGTGGCTTCAGCCTTCTTTCATTTTATTCTCATCCACGTGTTCTAGAATGGGTTCCCCACCTGGTGGGTGGGGAGAAGAAGATGGGGAAAAGGTGGTCATCTACTCTTTAGAAAGCTGTTGTACACTTACACTCAGCTTCCACTCACTGGGAAATGGTCACAGGGCCACACCAGGTTGCAGCGGATACTGGGAGATACAGCTAGGGTTCTGGAAATGACTGCATCCAGAAAAATACCAGCAGTTCTATTTCTTTTTAAAACCTTTCTATTAGTTCATGTTTGTAATATATCATGTTTACATTCTTTATGTGGAATTGGTACAGCCTTTTACCATCCCGTTTCCTTGCTCTTTCCTCTCCCTCCATTTCTTGATCTCATTTGAGGAAGTTTGGGCTGTTTTCTTCCTGTTTTCTATTTTGCTCTTTATTTGTAATTTGGGTTTCTCATGTAAGGAGAAATCATGATATTTAAGCTTGAGTGTCTTATTTATTTCATTTTCCTACAAAGGATTTAAATAATTTATCTTTCATTTTCCCACAAATGATTTAAATTTATCCATTTTCCTACAAGTGATTTAAATTTATCTTTCTTTATGGCACAGTAGTACACAATTGTGTGTAAATGCCACACTTTCTTGCTATTTCTGTAGAAGAACAGATATGGATAAGCAATTAGTTGTCTCTGCCATGAAGTAAATACGAACTTCTGGGGAGTACCGGGGAATGCAGTGATAGAAGGCTTGCTTGCCACATGCAAGTACTTGAGGTGGATCCTAAGCACTTATGGGGTGTGTGTGTGTGTGTGTGTAAACCTGAGAGAACCCAAAATTGTGGGTGACAGAGTGTTAAGGTTTGTGTCTAGATGTTCCCCCAAAGTATTATAGGGTTATAGGGGTTTTTGGGGGGTGGTTAAATCTAGAGCATGTGATTGATTTATAGTATAATTCTGGGGTTTAGGGGGCTGGGATTAAGGGTGTGATCCTTAATCACCCTAGGGCAGATATCCCACGTACAATATAAGGGACAGAAACAGACTTGTCCCTTCTTCTCTCTCATGTTGCTTTTGGTGTCTTCCACTGCCTTGAATAGTTGCCCCTCTCCATGTGCTACCCTGCCTTGGAGTCAGCCAATAATGGACCAAAACCTCACCAAACTGTTGTGTCTCCTCTACCCACAAAGTCTTTCTCTTTCAATAATGTTTTTTGCATTCAACAAGCATTTGGAAAGTACTGGGAATGGCAGATTATGGCTTTTTTTCTGAGGGATTGAGGGACTTAAAATGTTGCGGCTCAGACAGACACATAGATGACCAAGTAGCAATAGCATAATTCATACTGTGTTGTAGTCTGTAGTCTGTATAGGTTATCGTGGGCTTCAGAGAAAGTGGAAAGTTTTCTAACTAGAGTGGAGGTGAGGAATGGTCTAGAAAAGTTTCACAGGGAGTTTGTACAAGACTGAGTCTTGAAGAATAAGAAGGTGTTTATCGGATCAATGGTGTGATGAGGAGGATAAATGAATGAAACATAGGAAAACATCTCTGTGTGTGATTCATAAGGCAATAGTACACCAAATTAAATTGATTTAAGCATAAAAAGCAAATTTATTGAGTCACATAATTGAAAGTCTGAGGAATTGGGAAATGCAGGTTTAGCTTCAGAGTTCGCTCATGTTTTTGAATCTTACCTTAGCCCAGCTCTCTTCTTTGGCTTCTTTTCAGCAGGATTTTCCCATGGAGTGCAGAGATGGCCCCAGACACTTAAGTTGAAATACAGTCTCTGAGATCTTCCAGTGGAAAGATAGTCTATTTTTCCTAATGGTTCCAGTTAAAAATTCTAGATTTCCTTTGACTGGACTGGCTTGAATCTCATGCCCAACCCTGAATATGAATAAGGTAGGGTGGCCCCAAGCAAACCTCACAAACTGAGAGTGGATTTGGACATTTTTTTTGAAGGAAAATTGGTGATATTAGCAGAACAGGACAGTTTATGTAGGGATTTGCTAATAATCCAGGATGGGTAGAACAAGAGGTCAGGTGATGGAGGGCTTTGGGAGTAACTATGCAGAGTGTGGATTTTATTTGGTGGATTTCATAGTGCTTTAAATTGGGAATAACATAGTTCCTTGATACATTATTATTAACTGAAGTCTATAGTTTGCATTAGGGTTCCCTCTTTGTGTTGTACATATGATTGGTTTTGAAAAATGGGTAAGGTTATTAATAGACCATTGCAGTATCATGCAGAGTAGATTCACTTCTCTAAAAATCCCCTCTATTTCACGTAAGTCTCTGTCTTTCCCTCTAAACCTTTGACAATCAGTGGTCCTTTAAATGTCTCCCTAATTTTGGCTTCCCCACCCTGTCATATGTCATACAGCCTTTTCATGTTGGCTTCTTGTTTTCACTTAGAAATACCCATTTAATATTCCTACATGTCTTTTCATGGCCCAGTAACAGATTTATTTTTATTATTGAATAATATTCCATTGTAGGGATATACCATAGCTTGCTTATCAAGTTATCTATTTTTTTTTTTTTTTTGAGATGAGATCTCACTATGTAGTTCAGGTTGGCCTTGAACTCATTGTGTAGACCAGGTGGTCTCAAAGTTGCAACTATCTTCTTGCCTCAGCCTCCCTAATGCTGGGACTATTGGTTTGTACCACCACACTTGGCATACATTTTAGATGCTTCCACATATTAGCCATTGTGAATAAAGCTGCTATAAATAGCCAAGTGCAACTTTTTGTGTGACTCTAAGCTTTCTACTCTTTTGAAATACCAAGAGACATAGTTTTTGGATCAAACATTGTCATTGGAATATCTCTCTTTTATTTGTAGAGCACTTTCACATTCCTTAATTCACTGGAATTTCATACGAGCTGTGAGATTTGAACATGTATTATTATTCCCATTTTACAGAAACAAAACTGATGCTCCAAGAGTTGAAACAAAGCATGTAATTTCACATAATTGGGGAGTGTGTAACCCAGGGTCTCAATTCTTTCTTCACACCGCCTGAAACTTAAAGCTAATAGTGGTAGCCAGAACAATTCCCATGATCTCAGGCCAAACCATTCAAACAATAAGATCAGGCCATTCTCGGAAAAATGGGGAAGTAGTAAGGTTCTTCCTCTTGCTGGGCCCACACCCAGAGTCTGATTTCCAGACAGCCTCTGGTTTTCTCCCCAAGATCAAAAGCATCTTTCCCATTGTCCTAGAAACTCCCAGTGACCAGCTAGATAACTTGATGAGGTCATTGCAGTAATTGTTGTTATAAATGATTCCGCATGCTCCCCTCCAAGATAAAATGTGCATCTCATAGTAGCTTTTAACTTAAAAATTTAAACAAACAGGAATTCTTAGCATGTTGGCAGGGACTAGGAGGTAGAGGAAGGATGAAAGGAGATAGGTCCTTCTGAGCTACACCCCCAGTCATCCACCTCTTCTAGCCTCCTCTGACCAGCCTTCACCTCCGGGTAGCACAGTTACCTATAGACTCATCAGTGGATTCATCTACACCGCTATGATCTAGTCACCTTCCTGAAGCCCCACATGTGACTGCATAAGGCTTTGGGGGAATATCTAAATGCAAACCATAACAGGTAGAATGTCAAAAGCATTGTTTGGGGGTATTTTAGTACCCTGTCACTAATCTCCAAGCCATTATAAATGAACACACAACCTGAATAAAAAGTGACTAATTATGCAAGTACAGATTATGACAAATTTTTCCAACATTACTTCCTTTAAGCTTCTCCTTTGTAGAAACTCTGTAGCTACCACTGAGAAAACTTTTTTTTATAAGAATTTTAGAGAAAATCCAATAAACATTTCTAGCATGAGTTTTGACATTATCTCTCCAATATAGAAAAGGGTAAAGTTCTGACTGTGAAAGTGGGTAGTTGGTCTTTATCCAGCATTGTCTATTTTTTACATTAAAATGACTCAAATTCCTTCCTTTTTCCTTTAAGATTTTAATAGTGAGCTGGTGAAGCCCTGGCCTTGGGCATCCCTGGACTTGTGACATGGATAATCTTGGAAATGGTACAGTAACTGAAAGTATTGTTTGTCTGAATAGGAGTCCTGTGTTTCTAGTAAATGCCAGGTTTTACAGGTCACCATTTGTCCTTTTCTGAGACCACAGGAAAGCTAGTGACTAACATTAGGCTGTGGTTGAGAAGAGAGAGAGCCACCCTCAAAAGAATAGTGATGGGGGGTGTGAGTTTACAAGGCAGATTTAATTTGGTTTATTCTGGGCGTCAGAATCTGGGTGAGACTTTGGGCACACCTAACAGAAGCATTTGTAATCATACTGGTAAAGCCTCCAAATGCCTCTCAAAATCTTTAACAAGACTTTAAGGTCCTTTATGATGTACAGCAGAACTTGCGTCTGCAGTATAACATTTCCTCGCCGTTATATCTCCCTTAATAAGTTGTTAGCTCTGAATTCATTCTGTAGTAATCCAGAAACATTGAATGAATAACTGAAAATGATTCATTGATGAACCCAAACTATGGAATGAGCTATAAATCCTTTAATAAACAGCTTTAATAAACAGCTTAGTTAAACAAAAGTCCAAATAAGAAGTATGTGAAGAGTCTAGGTCTGTTATTAATGGATCTCACTGTGAGAAACCCCTTCAGTGGAGAAAAGCCAGGGGAATTAATTCTGCCTTGGCTCATTTTCTCTCTCGGCCCCGCTTTTGCATTGTCTCAGAGCCTCACCTCGGTGCCTCCATCCCTTGAGTATCATGTTCCTGTGCACTGGAGCAGGCTCTTTCTTTACCAAGGTTTTATAGAAACTGTCATGACTTCTCAGTTTTTCTGAACAAATTTGCACAAAGTTCGTGATCCACAGATGACCCTATTTAGATAACCTGGGATCCTGCTGTTTCTAATTTGTTGTTTGAGAACCTGTGCATTGTTTGACCTTGAAGGAGCTTGGTTCTCTTTAATGTGCCTTCTGCAGAAAGCAGAGAGCTACTGCCTCTTCCTGGGGTACTTCACACATTGCTTGATTCTGTTTCTTAGCTTCATATGTGAACAATGGAAGGTGAAGTCAAAACTACCATCACTACCACCACCACCACCACCATGACAACATTCCCATCCCCATCAATATCAATGCTTAATGTCACTTAGTAGCTCTTGCAGCTGTGTTATGTACTCTGTCCAGGTTCACTAATGGAATCCTCATAATTCCTTATGAAGCAGTTGCCATTATTATAATCTGTCTTTTGGAGATAAAGAACCTGAGAAGCAGAAGGACTCCGATGTGCTGTAAGTCATTACAGCAGTTATTAACTAATGAGCAGTTTGGCTCTAGTGCCCTAAACCTATCTCGATTTCTCTTGGAACAACTTTCCCCATTTGTGCTACAATTGTAAATATACAGTATTCTGCATCACTCTGGATCTAGTAGCCAGAGGTACTTTTCTATGTCACAGTTACCTTCACATGAACCTTATAGAAAGAGTCATGAAAGCAAAATGTTTGTCTTTTATCCAGCCTTCATTTCTTTAGTCTGCCTTTCATTTTTGCTGACAGTCAGCTCTTAACCTTGTGTTGAGTGATCCGTGGGTACTGGGCACATTTCCCAGTAACAAAAGAGTTCTGGCAAAGGCAGGATGATGTGATAGTATGAGCCGGGAGGGTTAAATTGGGTTACAGCACATTGGGAAGTCTTTAGGAGGAAATACAGAACAAAAAAGTGTCTGAGATCATTTGGTTACAGTATTGTGGAGTGATGGAATCTTCATACCTCCTATTTCTATCACTCTTATTCTTTAGAATTTTCAAAAGTAAGAACTCACATATCTTTACTCCAGCTTCATGAGCCAGGAATGGTAGAAAACCCTGTTTCTGTCTTTGCTGAAGAGAAAACAATAGCTCAGAAAGTGAAATGATTGTGATAGGTCTCCCAGTCACGGATCAATGAAGGCTTTTTCATGCTTTGCCTCCTTGTTTTACTTTCACCAGAATTCCCTGTTTCTTTATAATTCTATAAGGAGTCAATCAATAAAACTCAACATCTTCCATCTTCATCATTTCGATGTTTCTTTTGTTGCTTTCTCAGAAAACAACCAATGAAAAATGAATTTGGAATCCTTGTTGACTTTTGCTACCATTTGCCAATTCTCTGACAAATTCCAATGTGTTATGGATGGTTACTGTGATGAGCAACTACAGAGGGGCCCAGGCTTTGATTACTAAACAAATGACCCAATCATTTTGTCTGGATATCAGGGAAACTCTTACTCTTAGTCCAGGTTAGTGAAGCCAGCTGACTTGTGCAACTGTAAAAATGTTGCTTTATTGTTTTCATTCATTCCCACCTCTCACCAGGTAATGGAGGAGTTACTAGACTTGAAGTAGAAAGAGGTGGGAGGAGAAAATTATTCTGGAACTTCCCAATGGTATAACTAAATTCTAGTCTACCATGAAACTTACATTGCGTGTTTGTGTGGTGTTCACTTTTCCCCTCCCCTCCTATTCTTCATCAGAATGTTCATCATGAGAACATATTATTCTTTTTTAAAATATATTTTATTAGTGTCTACTAATTTTACAAAATATGGTATTTCAATGTTCTGTTTTCATAGATGCAAATAACATATTCATCCCCTCATTACTATTCCCTCCCTCAAGATATGTTATTCTCATAAAAAGACCAGCAACAAATTGATTCTCTTTAATTCCAACTTAAACCTTCAAAATGGAATGAAAAATGAATGATAAATTTGTCTTGTAATAAGAAAGGAAAAAAAAACCCCACCTAAGTATTCTTTATATTTCTTCTTTTTCATTTGTGTAATCTGGCTACTTCACCTAAATAAAAATGTTTCATATTCATTTTAATTCAATACAACTGTGTTCGATGTCAACTTATGCTTAGTTCTTGAATCCGTTCACCAAACTCTAGGACACAGTGGCTGCTTTAGGAAGAACTGGCTAATCTGAGGATGAGAAAAGGAAAAAAACAACCAACCAACCAAACAAACAAAAAATTTGTTTCCTGAAGATGTTCTCTTGTGTAGAAAGAGGTGTGGTGTGCAACGCCACAGTTGCAAGTCTTC
Source organism: Dolichotis patagonum (assembly GCA_004027295.1). Classification (NCBI taxonomy): domain Eukaryota; kingdom Metazoa; phylum Chordata; class Mammalia; order Rodentia; family Caviidae; genus Dolichotis; species Dolichotis patagonum. The sequence continues at coordinate 39,515 of PVJX010002498.1, read as the reverse complement.
CATTCACACTTTCCCAGGGTTACCCCAGTGACACAGGCAGGTTGCTTGTCATCAGCATCTTGCTTGAATCATTTCTTGCCTCAAATTTTCTCAGATTTTCCATCAAGAAGGAAAACCTGCTTTTACCCCTAGTTCTATTTTACTCTCATATACAAAACACAAGGTAGAGTCACTTGGATTTTCCTTATCACATAGTGAGATTTCAGATTACAAACAGTATAATTTAAGATGATTAAAATTTGTAAAAAAAAAAAAAAAGAAACAGAACCCACTCACTTTTTAGCTTGCAATTCTCTTGTCTTTGAAATTTTAATTAGACTTTAAGTTAAACTCCTTATGGTCAGAGAATGAATCTGTCTTGCTTATTGCCCAATACAGAACCTGACGTAGAAGACCCTCAGGAGATATTCTTGTGACTGCAAATGGATGACTGTGGGATTCAGCCATGTAGCCCTGTGAACTTGGCCAAGGACAAACTGAGTGGCAGACACCCTACTATACTTAAAATGATCCCTTCCTCCGACACTGGTGACTATCCTTGGAACGTGTTTGTGTGACTTGGCCCCATCTTCCCCCAGGATGAGTTCATCTCCTAAGAGGCTTCTCAGAACCTCCTGTGGGGAGAACTTTGGCAGACCCACCCTGTCACCCTGCAGACTCGCCTAGTTCTGTCTCCAGTGAAGATGGCCTGGGCTCCAGCCAGGGACAGCTGGAATGTCACTGGCAAGGACAAGAATTGTGTAAAGGAAACACAGTTACTTCTGACTGAGAAGGTCAAGGAGGCTGTGGGGCAGGGAGGAACAAGCTGCAGGAGTAGAGTCATGTGTCACCAAGGAGTGACCAGAAAGTCCATTGTGGAGAATAACATCAGGAGATGATGGAATGAAGAGTGTCTGGGGACAGTCGTGAGCTTTATTCTAGAGGCCAAGAGAAACAATTGAGCAGGTCTGGAGAAGCATCACAATGAAGGGTAGCCTGATGGGGAGGGATAGAAATTTCTACGGACGCTTCATCAGTAATCCCAAAGGGTGGCTGAGGGTGACAAAGGGAGAGCAGTGGAACTGCAGAGTCCCCTCCACTGTCAGTACTTAGCCTTTGTTTTCTTATGTTTGTATCCAAACTCAGTGTCAGTCCTGGAATAAGTGTCAATACACATAGAAGGACGTGAGTAAAAAAAACACAGATAAAGAAGACACTGGAGATGTAGGATCAGTAGGTTCGAAGGGTAGGGTTAGCGAGAGCAAGAGAGAGGTAGGGGATGAGGTTTCCAGCGTTGCATCGGTATGGCTGGGTGCTTCTTATAGTGGGATGAGATGAAGGAGAAGCAGGTGGCACTTGGGAGACAACTGTGACGATTTCTAGGGAGGCCTTGCTCTGTGCCAGGCGCACTCCTCGATGCTTTATACGTATTTGCTTATTTTATGCATATGACAATCGTGTGCAGCGGGTACAACTTTGACAGACGAGGACACTGCAGCACAGAACGGTAACGTAACTCCCTGAAGCCATACAGCTAACAAGGGTTACAACCAAAATTTAAACCCTTGCCTCTTGGTTTGGGACTGTTATATTTGAATGCCTGTGAAATACATATAGTCAAGCAGTACTGGCATAAAAAGACTGCTCACAGGTTGCTTTGTATATGCCCTGCTGGTCCTCGGTGGGTGTCACTTTTGTGATTCTAAGTAGGTGTGTTAGTCAGGGTTCTTCAGAGAAAAAGAACAAAATGAAAATATAATAATCCTCACTCTATGAAGGTTTATGTCCAAATAAACCCCATCAATTGAAAATAAGTCGAAAATGCATTTAGAGCATCTCACCTACTAATTACTTCTGACCTTGACACATCAGCAGCACAGCACCTGTAGAGTATGGATTGTTTACGCTTCTGATTATCATAAGCTTTCTGGGAGCTTCAGCTCACCGCACTGCTCAGCATCGCAAGAGATTGTCTGCCACATATCTCTAGCCTAGGAAAAGATAAACACTCAAAGTTCAAAATACAATGTCTACAGAGCAGGTGTCACTTTTGCACTACACACATAAAAATTGTAACTCAAACCATTGTAAATTGAGGACTCCCTGTACATGCAGGATATATATGTGTATGTATACACGTGTGTATGCATGTCTATATAGGACGTAATATATAGGGAACACAATACGTAGAGGAACACGTATATGGAGGAAAGAAGGGAGGGAGATGGAGAGAAGGTGAGCTTTATCTTTAGGAATTAACTCACCTGATTGTGTGAGTATGTGCATGCAGAGGGGCTGGCAGGCTGGAGACTCGGGCAAGAGATGTAATTTGGTCCTCAGGCAGAATTCCCCATTCTCTAGGAATGGCAGTCATTTTCTATTAAGGCCTTCAACTTACTTGATGACGCCATCTTACATTGTGGAGGCCAATTTGCTTTATTTGTCCTGTTAGTTTAAATGTTAATCTTATCTAAAAATACTTTCATAGAACACCTTGAGTTATATTTGATCAAATGTCTGGCTACAATGATCTAACCAAATTGACACAAAAATTGATTAACCATCACAAAACAGGGGCCACAGCAAGAACTGAGTATACGCTGTAGGTGCCCTTGTTAACGCAGGGATGAATTTTGGGTCACTGCTTATACATGTGAGAAGTTTCAGGCTTAGTTTACCAATGTTGCTCATCTTTAGAATAATACATCTAGTAAGGGGTTGACTCAGCCTCATATTGGTGGAAAACCATATGGAATAACTATGGTTTCTAGTTATATGTGATATTCTTGGGATTATAGAATGAAATAAATATAATTATGGCATCTATGTTCTTGCTGCTGGTTCCCAATTTATCATGATGATAAAGTAAAATGAAGCACATCTTAGAAACATGAAGTGCCTTTCTGTTCTGCTAGGAGCATGTGAGTTTTTTGCCTGACTGTGACTTCCCAGACAGTAGTGAATAGCTACATCATAGGCACGCAGGCAAACTTCAGCACAGGCCAATCTTAGCATCAGGTTACATTCTTTCTTCTGAACCAACACACCATATTCCCACATGCTTTCTATGTGAGAATTTTTGATGAATATTTATTGGCTTGGGTCATATTACTATTCCTCCCAGCATGTATTTATTCAGGACTAGCACTTTTAAATCCACAGAAACTATCACAATATTGACATTTATTTTCTAGGCTTCAACAAAACATTGTCTATGCTACTTGAAAAGACATCATTTGGTGTCTGATTAATTAAGGAACGGAAGCATTGGAATCTGATCTTAATTTGCAGCTAATTCTTTTTTGAGAGTATAATTTTTTATCTGTATAGAAAGAATATTTAAAAAATAAAAGTATACTTAGACTTTACATAGAATTTTATAAACATGATTTCATGCTTTTTGGTTCTTACGATGCTATGCAAAGTACAGTTGTATTTTGAGTGGAGTCAGTAAAACCTTGCCGAGGGCAAACAGCCCTAAATTGCTTAGTGGTCAACCAAAAATTAAAGCCTTGTCTCCAGGCTCTCTGACTAGAAGGGGACACCCTGGGAAGTGCTGGTGGTCTTGTCAACATCCTGGGAGGTCTGGTAAAAAGAGCATTGACTTTGGAGTCATGAGTTCTAATCTCTGCTCTGCTCCTTAACATCTGCCTGACCTTGGACAAGTTACACAATGTCTCTAAGCCTCCTGTACTTCCTTGTTCAAATGCATATCTGTCATGATTTGTGAGCAACAAACAAGTTAATTACAAGTGTCTGGTGTAGTGCACTCGTGGAATATCTGTGCCTTTTTCCTCTGGCTCTAGTTAGTAATTAATGTATGCTTCTCTGACAGAGGATGAATATCTCTTATTCTGAAAGCACTCAGAAAAAAACATCTTCAAAAGCTAAGGAAAAAAATCTGCCAATTTCTGTTGCCTATTATCATGAACTTTTTATTACTACTAATAATTTTATGGCCAGGTGTGGTTATGTACACCTATAATACCAGAACTCAGGAGACAGAGGCAGGAGGATTGCTGAGTTGGAGGCCAGCCTGGGCTACAAAGTGAGCTGAAGACCAGCCTGAACTGCATAGAGAAATGCTGTCTCAAAAACAAACAAAAAAAGACCAAAGAAATTTTATAATATTATTTTATAAATATCTTGTGTCATGTATTTCTCATTGAACACCAATGCATGTTAAAAGAGCATCACTTTGCAGTAGTTAGTCCTCCATTCCCATCCTTGATAATATAGGTATCACAGATTATTTTTTCTTTCTTCTTCTTCTTCTTCTTCTTCTTCTTCTTCTTCTTCTTCTTCTTCTTCTTCTTCTTCTTCTTCTTCTTCTTCCTTCTTCTTCTTCTTCTTCTTCTTCTTCTTCTTCTTCTTCTTCTTCTTCTTCTTCTTCTTCTCCTTCTTCCTTCTTCCTTCTTCCTTCTCCTTCTTCTTCTTTCTTCTTCTTCCTCCTCCTCCTCCTCCTCCTCCTCCTCCTCCTTTCTTCTTCTTCTTCTTCTTCTTCTTCTTCTTCTTCTTCTTCTTCTTCTTCTTCTTCTTCTTCTTCTTTCTTCTTCTTCTTCTTTCTTCTTCTTCTTTTCTTCACTTCTGGGGTTCCCAGGGACACATAAGAGAGAACATGTCTAGTTTTCTCTTCAATTCACTGTTAAATTTGGAGTGGAGGACACTGACAAATAGAATGGTAAATGACTGTAAGAAGCAGAGTATGCAGAGTGTAAGGAAGTATGGAGAGGAGGCCCTTTTTGGTGGATCTGAATGAATCTGGATGTCCAATCATTTAACTCATTTTATATTCAGGAAAATACAAAAAAAATCACAGTAAAGATTTAGTGACTAAAATTTTTTTGCTATTTTTTTAAGTTTCTACTGAGAACAGGTACTATGATAAGCATTTTATATGTATTGACTTATTTCCAGGGGAGGCTACAATAATTCCTAAGTTACAGATGAGGAAAAGTAAGACTTATCTAAACCTGCAACAGCTTGTAATAAGTGGCAGAACTAGCATATGAATCAACTCTATATCTTCTGTCTCCTAATAACAGTAGCGGCCATTCATAGACAATTGATTTGTCAAGCATCGTGATGAGTGCTATTCATTCATTATCGTACCAGCTGCCATGAGGTAGGCATTAAGGCTTCCATTTTAGGCATTCTGTTTATCTGACTGACATAATAACTTTTACTTCACCCGTTTATTAATACATTCATAAATGATGATCCCAATTTGAGGCATCATTAAATCTTTTAAAAATATTTAAACACAAAAGTAATTAAATTACAGTGAGTATCTCAGGACCCAGTAATCAACCAGGACTTGACAACAAGCCCTATTGAAGGAACCAAGGTGAGTGGACTCTTCCCCTACAATGAAGGACACAACAATTGGCCCAGGAAGAATCTAGGACTTGGCAACTAGCCCCACTGGAGGAATCTGGCTGACTGGCCCTTCCTCATACAGGGAGCAGATGATTGGGGGGGAATACCAGCCACACTAGGATCCTGATTAGGGCACACAGAGTGGACAGGGAGGACCAGTGGGATGGAAAAGTCTGAAATATGAGCCAACAGGTGGTAAGTACAATGCTGAAACCAGCATTATGCTTAGGGACAAAGACGTAATATAGAAGCACATAGGTGGGATCACCCACCTTTTTCAAAAAAATTTAATTGAATTTATTTTGTTTGTTTTAATTTTACTTTCTTTTCCTTTTTTCTTAATTTTTTTTCAAATTTCTTTTTTTCTCTCCTTTCTAAACAGCTCAGGAGAACTCCAGCTAAAGAAAACTAATCCCAACTCAGAGACCAAGTTCAAATAACCCCTTTATTATTCCTTCATTCTTTCTTTTCTACCCTATTCTCTTGTTTTCCAAAGCTTGTGTGATCATCCTTTGTCCTCCAGTCTTGCTTCTACTTCTTTTCCAGTTATCTTTGTGTTATACACTAGCCCTAATTTCCTCACCACAGGGTAAAATGATGCTATGAAGGGGAAACACTGCATACAAGCTTCTAATTTATGATCAGTTTTGTTATATACCTACAGATTTTGTTTCTATGGTCTGCAGTACAAAATTAATAGTTACCCGACAGTTTGTAAGTTTTAAAATTGTGCTGGAAGCTATTGTTATTGCTAATTATACTACTTTAACTAGGGTGTCACATCTGTTGTAATCAGTTGTTCTCTCTTCTGTAACAATACTGGGAAGCTTTCAGGTAATAGCCTCACTACAACCCATGACCAAAAGACCGAGAACTGAACCAAACAGATACCAACATCCCACTCTTAATTAATTGGGAAGATAGGATCCTGGGGCACACACAAATCAAGAACTTCCTGCACACAGAAACAGACTTTTTTATTTTTATTTTAAATTTTTTTTATTTTAAAGAGAATAAAACAAAACAAAGCAAATCAGAACTGAACAATGCAAGCAACACAGAACTTCACAATAAGACAACAGGACATCAACAGTGGCTAACATAGTGTCTCTTGTTTTCTTTGAAATAGTTGACCATATCTTCACACACAATAATATCAAACATAACAAAATAGTATAAAACCATTCAAAAGAATGAAAGCATTACAGGACTTCAAAACCAGATAATAGGAAATGAACAGTGGGTACTATAATATCTTATTTTCCTCAAAAAATTTGTCTATACCATCACACCTGAAGAACAGACTTTTCCTAGAGAGGCCTTGATACTAGTGATATAGCTACCTATTACAGTAACTCACAAGGGTCAACACAGAAAACAAAATAAAAAAATTTTTGAAATAGAATATGACAAGACACAGAAGCAAAATACCATCTCAGACCTCTAGTCAACCAGGAACAAGTTGAGGAGATACTGACAAAGAGGAAAATGGAAGACACACACCCCACATTTCTGAAATGATAACAAGTGAAATAAGAAAATCCATGAGGCTATAGAGGAAATCAGATTAGAAATAATCTCTCAGGTAAAAAATGACAACCATAATGTCAGAATTTCTCAGCAGATCTAGAGTAGATGTAAACTAAAAAAATAAAGGAGCATAGCACAATAATGGAAACCTTGAGTGAACAATATAGGAAAAAATAGAATGCATGAAACAGATTCAAAGCGCTATCCAGGAAATTAAAAATTCCATTGAAAGTTGGCAAAATTGCTTGAATGAAACTGAAGATAGACTTTCAGACCTTGAAGATAGGATCAGGGCTGGGAATCATGAAAGAAAATATCTCTTAAAAACATCAAAGGACTAGGAAATAACAACTCAACAGCTGCAAGACAATGGAAAGTAAAACAACATAAGATTGATAAGTGTCAATAAAAAAGCAGGAATTGACACAAATGACATAAAAAGCCTATTTGCAGAAGTAAAAGCAGAAAATTTCCCAAGAATGGGAACAGAATCCAACATACAGATAAGTGAGGCATATAAAACTTCAAATAGCCATGACCAAAAGAAATCTACACTAAGCCATATAATCATAAAGATCCCAGAAATTCAGCACAAGATCAGAATATTAAAAGCTGTAAGAGGAAAGAAACAGATCACTTATCAAGGAGAGCCCATTAGAATCATGGCTGACTTCTCAACACAAACCCTCCAGTCAAGAAGAGCTTGTAGTGAAGTATTTCAAGTCCTGAAAGAAAAATCTCCCAATCTACATTGATGTATCCTGCAAAACTGTCTTTCAAAATTAATGGAGACATAAAAATACTTCTGTAACAAAGAAGAATTGAAAAAATTCATGACCACCAAACCAATTATACCAAGATTACTGAAGGATATTTTAGATAGAGATAAAAATGTCCACAATTCCAAGAACAACATCAGAAAAAAACCACCAGGAAGGGCAAGCAATTAAACAGAGGGGCAAAGTGCGGGACCAACAACAGGGTAATAACATAACAAAGATAAACCAATATATATCAAATATAACTATCAATGTAAATGGCCTAAATTGACTAATAAAAAGAAACAGATTTAAAGAATAGATCAAGAAACAAGATGTGACAATATGCTGTATACAGCAAGCACATTTAACTCAAAAGGAAATTCATAGACTGAAAGTCAAAGGATGGACAAGAATGCTACGTGCAACAGGAACCCAGAAAAAAGCAGAGATAGCTATTCTATTCACAGACAATGTGAATTTCAAATCAAGAATGATCAGAAGAGATAAAGGAGGATACTACATACTTGTTAGGTGAAAAATTCAAGAGGAAGAGATAACAATCATAAATATATATGCATCAAATATGGGAGCATCTTACTATATAGGAAAAATAACAATAGATATGAAAAAATCAAATAACCAATAACACAATTGTAATAAGGGAATTTAATACAGTCACAAAGAGATAGATCATCTAGACAAAAATTCAGTAAAGAAATAACAGAACTGAACTAAATGTGTAAACAAATGGACTTAGTAGACATTTACAGAGTGTTCCACCCAATGACATCAGAATACAAATTCTTTTCAGCTCCACATGGGATGTTCTCTAAAATAGACCATATACTAGCCCATAGAACATGCTTAAATAAGTGCAAAGGAATTGAAATTATCTTATGAATGTATCTGATGATAGTGCATTGAAATTGGAGACTACTGACAAAATAAAACCCTGAAACTTCATAAACACATGGAAATTAACACCCTCCAGAACAGACAATGGGTCACAGATGAAATGAAAGAAGAAATTAAACAATATATACAATCACACGAAAATTGAAATACAACTTACTGGAACCTGTGGAATGCAATGACAGCTGTCCTCAGAGGGAAATTTTCAGCAGTGAATTCTCATAACAGGAAAACAGAACAGGCACAAATAAACAACCTAATGCTACACCACTTCACACTGCTAGAAAAAGACAAGCAAGTAAAGCCCAAAGCCCATACTGTGAAGGAAATTATAAAGATCAGAGTAGAAATTAATGCAATGGAGACTAAAAAACCAATTCAAAGAATTTGAATGAAATACTTGGTTCTTTGAAAGAATAAATAAAATTGATAAACCGCTAGCCAACTTTACCAAAAAAAAAAAAAAAAAAGAAAGAAAAAACTCAGTCATGCAATGAAGAATGAAAAGGGTGAAATCACTACAAATCCTGTGGAAATTCAGAAGATCATCAATACATACTTTGAAAATCTTTACATACGTAGGATGGAAAACATAGAATAAACAGATTCTTAAAAATTTATGAATTACCAAAGCTGAATCAAGAAGATACAAAACTTCTGAATAACCCAGTATCAGTTAATGAAATTGAGAATGTAAAAAAATTAACAACAACAACAAAAAAAGCCCAGGTCCTGATGAATTCACAGCTGAATTCTATAAGAAATTTAGAGATGCTTTAATAACAATACTCCTCAAACACTTTAATGAAATTGAATGGGAAAAAATTCTCCTTAACTCATTCTGTGCAAATATTACCTTGAATATTACCTTGCCTTTGGTTTCAAGGTAAATATTACCTTGAAACCAAAACCAGAGAAAGACCCAACCATGAAAGAAAATTATAGGCCAATCTCTCTAATGAACATAGATGAAAAAATCCTCAATAGGATACTAGCAAACAGAATGCAACAAATCATCAAGCAGATTATACACCATGACCAAGTGGGATTCATCTCAGGAATGCAGGGTTTGTTCAACATATACAAATCAACAAATGTAATACACCATATCAATAGAGCCAAAGACAAAAATCACATGATTATCTCAATAGATGTAGCAAGAGCTTTTGATAAAGTCCAACACTCATTCATGATAACAACCTTAGAGAAAATTGGAATAGATGGTTATAACCTCAATCTGATAAAAGCTTTCTATGACAAACCAAAGACAACATCATACTAAATGGACAAAAATTTAAAGCTTTCATTCTAAAATCAGAAACAAGGCAAGAATGTCCACTATCACCACTCCTATTCAGTTCTGAAAACATTAACCAGAGCAATTAGACAAGAAACAGAAATAAAAGGAAGAAGGATAGGAAAAGAAGTCAAATTTTCATTAGTCACAGATGACATGGTACTCTATATAGAAGACCCCAAAAACTCTACCAACAGACTTCTGGACTCAATAAGCAAATTCAGTGGCGTAGCTGGGTAAAAAGTCAACACTCAAAAATCGAAGCATTCTTACAAACAAACAACAAGCTCATTGAGACAGAAACTAGTGAAATCATATCCTTCACAATAGCATACATAAAAGAGGCATACGCACCTGCCTTGCAAGTGCAAGATCGTGAGTTTGATCCCCAGTACAAAAAAAAAAAAAAATCTAACAAAGGAAGTAAAGACCTATATATTGAAAATTACAGTACTCTAAAAAAAGAGATTGAAGAGTATATCAGAAAATGGAAAGATATCCCTGCTCTTGGGCAGGAAGAAGAACCAATATAATGAAAATATTCATACATCCAAAATTGCTATACAATTTTAATGCAATCCTAAGAATAGGTAAAGATGATGTGGGTATTTTTTATACAGTGGAGTAATACTGTACCATAAAGAAGGATAAGCTTGAGACATTTCTAGCTAAATGGATCCAGTTTTACACCATATTCCTTCAGTGAAATAAATTGGACATGTGTAAATACGATATTGTTTCTCTGGTGAAGGAAACCAAAAGTGTAAACAAGTACCAAAAAGTATAATAGATATAGTAAAATAAGAAGAAAATATTTAAAAGGGAAGGGGAACTAGGGAGTGGAGGGGAAGGGAAAAAGAAGAGAAAAGAAAAAAATGATAGTAAAAGAAGGAAAAATGAAAACAAATCTTTTGCATGTAAGGAAAGTAATAGAGATTAAAGGGAGGGTAGGTGAATGAACAAAAGAAAATCGTTTTATGTCATGTACAGGTGTACAGGTGCAAATTCCCTACAATGAATGTGATCACTATGTATACCTAAAATATGTCAATAAATCTAACTAATTAAAAAAAGATTAATGCAATGGTAGTAGGAGACATCAATATTTTTCTTCTGACCATTGTTCATCCAGATAGAAAATCAGTAAGAGATGGTGGACTTGAATAATTACATAGACCAAGATTTAACATACTGGTATAGAACACTGTATTCAACAGTAGCAGAATACAAATTTTTCTCAAGTGCACACAGAATGTTCTTCAGGATAGGTAACATATTAGACTATAAAGCAAATCTTCACACATTTAAGATGACTGAAGTCATAACAGATTTCATTTTTAGCCATAATAGTTTGACACTAGATATCAATAATAAGAAAAAATTAGAAAATGCATGAATATATGGAAATTAAGCAACACACTTCTGAACAACCAATAGAACAAATAGTAAATCAAAAGTATCTTGAGAGTAAAAGAGTGAACTTGTGCATATTAAACTTGCAGGATATTCCAAAACAGTTACAAGAAGAAAGTTTACGGTGGTAATTGTCTATGTTTAAAAAGAATAAAGATCCCAAATAAGCTACTAACTTTACAGGTCAAAGAATTAGAAAAAAATAAAGCCCAACCTTAGAATCAGGAAGGAAATACTATTGATTAAAGTAGACATGAATAAAATAAATGCTGGTAAAACAATAAAAAAGAACTTTGAATAAGAGTGGTGATGGTGGACATCCTTGTCTTGTTCCTAATTTTAGAGCAAAAACTTTCAGTTTTTGTCTCTTGTGTTTTGAAAAGAAACAGAATGGACAAAATTTTTACAAGACCAACATATGGAGAAAAAAGAATAGATAACTATGAATGAAAGAGGAGGCATTATAGACAACATAACAGAAATACAAAGGATCATGACAAACTACTATGAACAGTCATGTGCTAAAATAGGACAACCAGAAGAAGTAGATAAATTTCTAGACATATATGACCAATTAATACTGAGTTATAAAGAAATAGCAAATATGAATGTAATAATGATGTTGGATCAGTTAAATTAAAAACCTTACCCCAAAGAAAAGCCCAGACCCAGACTCTTCACTATTGAATTCTACTTAACATTTAAAGAACTAATACCAGTCCTCCTCATATTCTTCCAAAATACTGAAGAGAGGGTGACACTTTGAAACTGATTTTATGTGGCTAGTATCTTCCTGATATAAAAGCTAGACAAGGATACCAAGAAAAGAAATTTTAGGCTAATATCCTTGATGGACATAAACGCAGAAATACCCTACAAAATACCCTACAAAATATCCTACAAAATACCCTACAAAATTGGATGAAACTGTACCTTGGGAAGTTCACACAATATGAACAACTGAGATTTGTCCCTGGTATTAAAGGATGGCCCAACATATCCAAATTAATAACTGTGAAATACCAAATTAGTAGAATGAAAGATAAAATCATAGGATCATCCCTCTAGGCAGAGGAAAAACGTTTGACAAAATTTGACATTTCATTTTTTCATTGTGAAATCTTACAAAAAATTATGTATAGTAAGAACTTCCCTCAAAATAATAAAAATCATATATGACAAGCCAACAATTAACATAGCCTCAATAACATAAAAGTGAAAGATTTTTGTTTAAGATCAGGATAAGATAAAGATACTCACTGCTACCATTTCTTTCAATACGGTGTCAGTGGAACAATCAGGTAAGAGAAGAAATACATGACATCTAATTTGGAAAGGCAGAAGTAAAATAGTGTTTGTAGATGACAGTATCTTGTATATAGAAAAGCTGTGTTAGGACTTAATGAATTGACTAAAGTCGTAGGATATAAAACCAATATGTATCAGTTACATTTATTGTACAATAACAACAAACTATTCTAAAATGAAATTACAAAATAGTCCTGTTTACAATAGCACCAAGAATAAAATACTTAGAAATACATTTATCCAAGGAAGTAAAAGACCTGTATGCTGACAATTATAAGATATTGAAAGAATTTGAAGAAGATATAAATAGATGCTAAAAACACTGTATCCATGGATGGGAAGAATTAACATTGGAAAAATATCCATACTATATAATCTATTAACATTATTGAAATACCCATATTATGTAAAGTAATATACAGATTCAGAGAAAATTAATATTGCAATGGTATTTTTCATAGAAAAATAATTGTAAAGCTCATATGAAACCATGAAACACTCTAAGTAGTAAAAAAAAAAAAACCTTTAACGAGAAGAAAATAGCTGGATGCATACCATTTTCTAAGCTAATGCATACCAGAGATAAACCTGTGCATATAAAATAAAATGACCTTTGGCAATGGTGCCAAACTACCTAAAGGAGAAAGCACGAACTCTTCAATAAGTAGTATTGAGAAAACTGGATATCACCATTCAGAGGGATGCATTTGGACCCTTATCTCACACCATGTATAAATAAGAAACTTAAATTAAATACTTTAACAGAAGAAATGAAGCTAGTTTTTAAAACCACTATGAGAAAGGAAAATCATTGACTTTGGCCTGGTCAATGATTTTTTTGGTTTGTTTTGGATAAGACCCAAAAAGCACAGGCAATCAAAGTAAAATTAAACAAATGGGGTTGTATTTAACTAAAAAGTTTTTACTTAGCAAAGGAAAGAAGTATTAACATGAAGAAATAACAATGGATTCAGAGAAAAAAATTTTTCCAGCCATATACCTGAAAAGAGGTTAGTATTCAAAATATACAAGGAACTCAACTCAATAACAAAAAGCACAATTAAAAATGGCAAGGGACTTGAGTAGATATTTCTCCAAAGAAAACATACAAATGGCCAAGAAGAGTATGGAAAATGCTCAACATCACTAATCATCCAAGGAATGATCATCAAAATTTACATATCACTTTACACCTGTTAGAATGACTATTACAGAAAAGACAGAAAATAACAGTTGATGAGTACATAGAGAAGAGGAAACCTTTGAACACATTTTGTGGGAATGTAAAACAGTGTGAATATTCCTCAAAAATATAAACTACCATACGATCCAGCATTCTCACTTCTGGGTATCCATATGAAGCAGAATTAGGTCTGAAGCTTGAAAAGGTTATGAAACATTGTTCAGCCTCAATAAAGAAGGAAATTCCATGTTTTGAGAACCTGGATGAACTTGGAAGGCATTATTTCAGGTAAAATAAATCAGATATAGAAAGGCAAAAATAGTATTATTTCATCTTTAGAATCTAAAAATTTTGGCTTTATAAAAGCAAAAAGGTAGAACAGTGTTTGCTAAGAGTGGGAGAATTGTCAATTAAAGGGCACAAAATTTCAGTTATTTAGAATAAATAAGGTCTGAAGATCTAGTGTAGGCCATGGTGTTTATAGCTAGTACTATCTTGTGTATTTGAAATTTGCTAAGAGAATAGATTTTAAATGTTCTTACCAGAAAAACAAAAAAGGTAACTATGTGAAGAGGTAGACATGTCAGTAAGTGTCAGTGTATATCTAAACATCCTGCTTTATATCTTAAAGATATCTAATTTTTATTTGTCAAGTATACTTTACTAAGGCCAGGGAAAAGAAATAATCCAAACATTTATTTTTAGATTATTTACATGGCATTACCTTAGTCTAACATTTTTCCATTAATAATATTTTAATCATTTAACTTTTAAGATCAACAAATTTAGTTTAAACAGTTAAGCTAAATTAACCCCAAATGAATGTAAGTGTCATGTGGTTCATATAATAATTAAACAATTGAAGTCTTTTCTGTATTTTTCTGGTAGTCAATGTTGCTAACAAAAATCTGATGCCAGTATGAGTCTCATGAAAAATGGAAAAATAACCATATTTCTCTCTGAAGTTTTTACATTCTTCAATATAATCTTCAGTATTCTAAAATTTTATGTGCATTTCTTTAGTTAGCAGGCTCTTAAAATTTTTTATCATGTTTCACACCCCCTTTGATCCAAAGACGTGTGTTTTTCTTGATTGTAAGGATTTTCTTTATTTCTTTAATAATTATTTCTCATTTTATTTTCTGAACACTTTCTGCAGCTTGTCTTGGTTGGACATTAGGCATTCTGACACGATCTTTATATGCTGTGCTTTCTTGTGTATGAGTGTGTATGTGCTCGTGTGTGTGTGTGTGTGTGTGTGTGTGTGTATTTCTCTTTCTCCTGTATGTTTTCTTCAACTACTTGTCTACTCTTCTCTTGAGGATTTTTAAAATTAGCAATCGTATTTTTAGCTTTGGCTCCTGTTTCTCTGATTATGCGTTTTAAAAATAATACCTTATACCTGTTTTAAGGAGATAGTATTTTCTCAAACCAGAAAATGTATCAGCTCCACCTCCTTTTCCTCCTCCTCCTTCATCTACCTATCTTTTCTCATTCTTTTTCTAGCCTTTTTTCATTTTACAGGCTTTTCTCATATGAGTGGAAAGGCCATCTGGGAACTCGTTTTCTAGTAGTGCAGATTTTTGACCGCTGCTCTGCTGAGTCTTTGGGGAGAGAGCCAGGACAGGAGTGGAGGGTAGAGGCCAGATCTAGGAGGCTGTATTCTAGAATGCTACTACTTACACTTGTCATCTGTATTTTTCCCTTATTTCAATTTCCTTGAAAAAGATCTGAGTTTTTCCTAGGTTACATGCTACCTCTAGACCTTTGTTTAGGAAGGGATAGGAAAATGAAGGCTATGTTCTATGTATAAATCTTAGTTGTACTGGTTTTTGATAACATATCTCATTTCCAGCTCCCTGACAACTGTCATCTTTGATTCCAGTGATAGAATTATGAGAATCTCCTAGATAGAGACCATCATAGCTAAAGCACAAATCCCAAGTGATGGCTTCTTTTTCTTCTTCACCAATCATAAGACATTCATATGTTTTCTACCTGCCAGAAATTTACAAAAATCTTTTGGGTATGGGTTGACTGTGAGTGTATATAATTTTTTAAATTAACTAAATTTATTGGTATATTTTAGGTATACATAATGATCACATTCATCACAGGGAATTTGTACCTGTACATGATGTATTTTGATTCTTTTTGTCCCATTCCCCTCTTCTTCCTTCATCCCCTCTTTCCCTGCTTATTTCCATTTTTCCTTTTTCCTTGTTCTTTCCTTTTTTCTCCCTTCTTTTCCCCCCTTCCCCTATCTAGTTACTATTCTTATTTGAATATTTTTTGCCTGTTTCACAATATCAATTATACATTTTGGTCCTTATTTACACTTTCAGTTTCTTACACAGGAGAAGCAATGAGATATTTACACATATGTGTTTGATGTATTTCACTTATGAGAATGGTCACAAGGTGTATTCATTTACCTAGGTACGTCTCAAAAAAAATCATACTCCCCAAATTTAAAGACCCAACCCAGTAATGGGCATCTGAAATGAATACACATTTCTCAGATTAAGAAATATAAACAGCAAATAAATACATGAAAAAGTGTTCAACATCACTGGTCATTCAAGAGATGAAAATTAAAACAACACTGAGATTCCATCTCATCCCAGAAAGAATGGCTATCGTCAAGAAATTAACCAATAACAAATGCTGGAGAGGCTTTGGGGAAGAAAGAACCCTTCTTCACTGTTGGTAGCATTATAGAATGGTGCAACCACAGAGAAAATCGGTATGGAGATTCCTCAGAAAACTAGGATTATATGTTCCATTTGACCCAGTTATTCCTCTTCTTGGTATCTTCCCAGAAGAATTACAAGCATCTTACCACAGTGTTATATGCATAACAATGTTTGTATCAGCACACTTTGTAATAGGTAAGTCTTGGAAAAAGTCCAAATATCCATCAATTGGAGAATAGAGAAGGTGTGATTTGTTTTATGCAACGTAGTATTAGTCATCTATAAAGAAGAATAAATTTGAGTAGGTGTCATTTTATGTTATTTTTGTCATTTTACTAGAGTTGAGGGAGAAGAAATAGTCTCAGCCTAATAACTTGAACTTGAAACCTCCTCTCTCTCTTTTGCAATTTACTTGTTGATCAGTACTTATACTATAACCAGGTTGTGGAGTAGACAGTACAAGAATAAAATTGACTCCAATATAATTTTTAATGATCTAGAAAGAGACAAAAGTTTAATAGTTGGGTTGCAAGTTATAAGTAATGTAGTATGAACACATAGGATCATATAAGACAGAGTAATAAATTCTTTTGGCAGTGGGAAGTTGAAAAACTAGCGTCCAAAGTAACATTTAAGAAATTTCCATATCTCCCTGAAGATAAAGTAGTATTATATTGTACTAGTCAACTTTCTCTCCCAAGGGCAAAATACCTAACATTCACAATTTAAAAGAGAAAAGGTATCCTTTGTCTCATGGCCTGAGAGATCTTAGTCAATGGTCATGAGTGTCCAAGACAGAAACATCATGATGCAAGGACATGGTGAAAGAAAATTGCACAACTCACGGTGCTTGGGAAGCACAGAGACAGGGAAAATACCCAAGAGAAGGGGGCCATGGCTAGGTATAGACATACAATGAACCCTTGACTTACAGACTTAATTCATTCACAAGGGCTGGTTGTATCTCAAGTTGGTTGCTAGGTCAATACTACTTTTTCCCATAAGAAATAATGGAAATACCCATAATGTATTTTGAACTTCCCAACGCATCCCTTAACTAACCTTTTCATAATAAAAAGGACTAATTTATCGGAAACACCAATAATTTTTCAAGTGCATTCACCAAAAAGCTATAAAATGTGCCTGGTTTACCAGAAACAATTTTATTCTGTACTCACCATTGAAGCTTACATCTTTGTTTTGCAGGAAGGAAGGATGAAATGTAAGGTGGTTACTGTTTGGAAGGAGAATCCCCTTCCGTAAGAACATTAGAAATCTAGCTTTCTGGTGTCCTTTCTCTCCCCGGGAAAGTTTGTAGCCCACTAGGACTTGCTTCTGGCTCACTAGGTTGCAACCTTTTCAGAGTGAAAAGCTGGTTAAGGTCGTATTTCTGTCTTTTTGTTTTAGTAATGCATAATGGGGAGCTGTGAGCTCATTGCCTCAGGATAGGCAGAGACAAAGACACTTCCAGTTAGCCACTGTTCATTAGTCAGTGTACTAAATATAGGGGAAGGAGTAGGGTGCTTTTCCTGGAACAGCCTAGAGGCTGTGGTAGAATGGCCAAGTTTACTATTATAAAGGAAAGAAGCCAAGATCCATCCCCACACCTGGGCACTAATCTCATTGACTAGAGGAGGGTGATTTCCTCATTCCAAAACTGGCCCACAAGGCAGGCAGAGAAAGGAAAGTGCAGGAGAGATTCTCTGTCAATTTACAATTCATGGTCCCCGACAGTGGGGAAAGGCAAGAAGCATCAAGTGTCATTTTCCTGATCTGCCAGAATTTGGCTAACAGTAAAACAGACAAGGATAAAATCAGAACCTAGCCTAGTTTCAGGACCCAAGCCCAGTGTTATTCTCCCTCCCACTTATCTTTATTTTATTTTTTTAACATTAGATTTTATTGGTACATTTTAGATATGCATAAGGATCACAGTCATCATAGAGAATTTGTACCTGTACATGATATAACTGGTTTTTCCCCCTTATTCCTGTACTCTCCCTTCAACCTCTCCCAACTTTCCCCATTTATAAAGCTTTGCTTCCATGTTTGCCTTCTTTTCTCATTTTTTTTAAATGAGAGAAATGACTGTGTTGAATGGAAACTTTAGTCCTACTTTTTTGAGAAATTCACACTCCAATTTCCACAGTGGTTGCACCAGTCTACACTCCTACCAACAGATTGCTGAATTTCTTGATAATAGCCATTCTTTGTGGGATGAGATGGAATCTTAGTGTTTTTAATTTGCATCTCTCAAATGACCAATGATGCTGAACATTTTTTAATGTATTTATTTGCCATTTTGTATTTCGTTAGCTGAGAAGTGTGAAAATAAAGAATGTTTAAAAATAAGACCCCTGAAATTCAAAGCCCATTTTTGGATTGGGCTTTGAATTTCAGGGGTCTTATTTTTAAACATTCTTTATATGTTCTAGATAGAAGTCTTTTGTCTGAGGGACAGTTGACGAAGATTTTTTCCCAATTCATAGGTTTTCTTTTCACTCTGTTGGAGATTTCTTTTGACATGCAAAAACTTTTTCATAAGATGATATCACAGTTGCTGATTCTGTGTTTCCCATGCAATTTAATTTTTGCTCATGAATTCCCTGCTTACCCTTATATCTTCAAGTTTTCTAACTACTTTGTCTTCCAGCAGATTTAGTGCTTCAGTTTTAATATTTAGATCTTTGATCCATTTTGACTTTAGTGCATGGTGATAGGCAGTTTTAGTTTTTTGGCATGTAGAAAGCCAGTTTTTCCAGCACCACTTATTAAAGAGGCTATCTTTCTTTAAGTGAACATATTTGGCCCCTTTGTCAAAGATAAAGTGACTGAGCATGCTTATAGTTGTAGCTGTATCTTTTAATCTATTCCATTGAGCTTCAGGTTTGTTTTTATTCCAGTACCATACTGATTTTATCATAGTAGCTTTATAGTATAACTTTAAGCCAGGGATTGTGATGCCTTCTGCCTTGCCTTTGTTGCCCAGAATTGCCTTTGCTATTCTAGGTCTCTTCTAGTTCCAGATTAATTTTAGGAATGATTTCTCTGGATCTGTGAGGTATGTTAATGGTATTTTGATTGGAGTTGCATTAAATCTGTATAACAATATAGGGAGAATGGCTATTTTAACAATGTTTGTTCTTCTTATCCATGAACAAGGAATGTCTTTCCATTTTATGAGATGCTCTTTGATTTCTTTTTTCAGAGTATTGTAATTTTCACTGAATATATTTTTAACTTCCTTTATTAGATCGACTCTTAAGTGTCTCATGTTTTGGGATGCTATTGTGAAGGATATGGTTTCTCTTATATCTCTCTCAGTGAGTTCATTGTGTACAGGAATGCTATTGATTTTTGAGTGTTGATTTGTATCCAACTGCATTACTGAATTTGGTTACTATATCTAGAAGTCTTTCAATGGAGTTTTGGCGGTTTCTATGTAGAGTATTATGTCATCTGCAAATAATGATAATTTAACTTCTTTCTTCTCTATCCTTATTTCTTTTATTTGTCTCTCTTGTCTAATTGCTCTGGCTAATGTTTCCAGAACTATATTGAAAGGAGTGGTGATAGTGGCCATCCTTGTCTTGTTCCTGATCTTAGAGTAAAACTTTTCAGTTTTTGACCTTTTAATTGCTGGCTGTTGGTTTGTTATAGATGGTTTTTATCAGATTGAGGTAAAGACCATCTATTCCAATTTTCCATAGGGTTCTTATCATGAATGAGTGTTGGACTTTATCAAAAGCTTTTTTTGCATCTATTGAAATGATCATGTGTTTCTTATCTTCGGCTTTATTGATATGGTGTATTACGTTTATTGATTTGTGTATGTTGAACCATCCCTGCATTCCTATCCCACTTGGTTGTGCTGTATAATCTTATTGATGACTTGCTGAATTCTGCCTGCCAGTATTTTATTGAGGATTTTTGCATCTATGTTCATTAGGAAGGTTGGTCTGTAGTTCTCTTTTTTGGTTGGGTCTTTGTCAGTTTTTGGTTTTAGGGTAATGCTTGCTTCCAAGAATGAGTTAGGAGGAATTGCTTCCCTTTCAATTTCACTGAAGAGTCTGAGAAGCATTGGCACTAAGTCTTCTTGGAATTTCTTATAGAATTCCATAATGAATCCATCAGGACCTGGGTTTTTCTTTGTTGGTAAGGTTCTAATGACATTTTCAATTTCATTAATTGAAATTGTGTTATTCAGAAGTTTTACATCTTCTTGATCCAGCTTTGGTAATTCATATGTATTTAGAAGTCTGTCCATTTCTTCTGTGTTATCAAGCCTATGAGAGTAAAGGTTTTAAAAAGTAGGTACTGATGATCTTCTGTATTTCCACAGGGTTTGTAGTGATTTTGCGTTTTCATTCCTCATTGCATGAATTTGAATTTTTCTTTCCATTTTAAAATAAGGTTGGGTAGGGATTAATCAGTTTATTTATTCTTTCAAAGAGCCAATTCTTTGGTTCATTAATTCTTTGTATTGTTTTCTTAGTCTCTATTGCATCAATTTCTGCTCTAATCTTTATAATTTTCTCCTTTCTTTTGGCTTTGGGCTTGATTTGCTTCTCTTTTTCTAGATGTTTGAGGTGTAGCATCAGGTTATTTGTGTTTGTTCTGCTTTCCTGATGTGGGAATTCACCACAGTAAATTTCCCACTGAGGACTGTTTTCATTGCATCCCACAGGTTCTGGTAAGTTGTATTTGTATTTTTGTTTGCTTGTAGATATTGTTTAAATTCTTTTTCAATTTCCTCTGTGACCCATTCATTGTTCAGGAGTGTATTATTTAATTTCCATGTGTTTTTGGAGTTTTTGCAGTTTCTTTTGTCATTAATTTCTAGTTTCATGGTACTATGATCAGATAATATGCATGGGATAATTTCAATTCTTTTCCATTTATTTAAGCATGATTTATGGGCTAGTATATTGTCTATTTTAGAGAACATCCCATGTGAAGCTGAGAAGAATGTATATTCATATGTTGTTGGGGGGAACACTCTGTACATGTCTACTAAGTCCATTTGTTCACAGGTATGATTCAGTTCTGTTATTTTTTTTGCTGTTTTTCTGTCTAGTTGATCAGTGTCTTTGTGTCAATGGGGCGTTAAAGTCTCTCATTATAATTGTGTTATTGTTTATTTGATTTTTCACTTCTATCAATATTTGTTTTATATAGCCAAGTGCTTCCAAATTTGGTTCATATATATTTAAAATTGTTATCTCTTCCTCTTGAAGTTTTCCCCTAACTAGTATGTAGTGACCTTCTTTATCTCTTTTGATCATTCTTGGTTTCAAGTTCACATTGTCTGCAAACAGAGTAGCTACCCCTGCTTTTTTTTGGGTTCCTGTTGCATGAAATATTGCTTTATATTCTTTGACTTTGAATCTATGAATTTCCTTTCAGGTTAGATGTGTTTCTTGTATACAGCATATGGTTGGTTGTTGTTTCCATTCTACCAGTCTGCTTCTTTTAATTGTTGAATTGAGGCAATTTATATTAATAACTATAACTGATATATATGTATATATATATATCAGATATATATGTATGTTTCTTTTTGTTACATTATCTTTGTGCTGTTGGTTCTTTATCTTTCCCCTCTGTGTAATTGTTTGCCCTGTTAGTGGTTTTTTTCTGTTGGTGTTCTTGAAGTTATAGTTATTTTTATGTCTATCTAAAATATCTTTCAGTATTCTTTACAGGGTTGGTTTGGTAGTCATGAAGTTCTTTAGATGTTCTTTGTCATGAAAGTATCTGATTTCTCTATCAATTTTTAAAAATAGTTTTGCAGGGTACATCAATCTGAGTTGGAAGTTGTTTTCCTTTAGGATCTGAAATATTTCACTCCATGCTCTTCTTTACTTCATTGTTTGTGTTGAGAAGTCTGCTGTGGTTCTGATGGGCTTTCCTTTATAGCTGATCTGTCTCTTTTCTCAGCTTTAATATTTTGTTCTTATGTTGAATGTCTGGGATGTTGCTTATTATATGTCTGGGTGTAGATTTGTTTTGGTTATGGCTAACTGGAATTCTATATGCTTCACTTATCTCTATGTCAGTTCCCTTTCCCATGTTTGGGAAATTTTCTCCTATTACTTCTGTAAGTAGTCTTTTGATAGCATTTGTGTTGTCACCTTTTTCACTTATGCCTATCAATATTATATTGTTTTTCTTTGCATCATTTTGCAACTGTTGAATTGTTATTGCCTTGTTATTTTTAAAAGATCTTTTCTTTCCCATTCACTAGCTCCAATCTTGTCTTCAAGATCTCCACATTCATTGAGGTGGTTTTGCCAGCTTTTGATGGAATTTTTGATTTCCTGCACATCTCTTTGAATCTGTTTTGTGCATTCTATTTCTTTCTTAATTGCTCATTCATGTATTTCCATCTTTTTTCAGTGTTCCTATATTTTTAACTATGTTTTCTTTATTTGTGTTCAACATTTCTTTTATATGTTTATCATTCCTTCTTTTACCTGGGAGAATATTTCTGATCTGAGTTCCTTTACAGCTTCATGGGGTTATTTACTTCAGTTGCTATCATTTCAGAAGTTTCATGTGTATGGATTACACTTTCTTCTATGTCTATATTTCCTAGGGTTGTTTGGGATGGGCTGGATGTTTGAGATTGCATTTTGCTCTTTCATTTTGTCATTTTGCTCTAATCCCCTGGGGAAGCAAAATGAAGGTCTCAGTTGCTTCCTGGGTTGAGGATGTCTGCCCGTACTTCAGTGAGTTTCCCCAGTTGAGTGGGAGTCATTAGGAGACCTTACCAGGTTCCTAGTGGCACTGGAAGGCTCTCAAATGGGGGGGATATGCTGGGCAGACCTTCAGTACACCTCACTTGGCACTCTGAAGCTCCTAGATGCTTGAGGCTGCTGGGTGGGACCCTACCAGGTTCTGAGTGGTGTACCAAGCCTTAGCACCTAGATGGAGTATGCTGTGCAGGCCTTCAGCTCATGCCACACTGTGCACCAAAGTTCCCCAGCTGCTTGGGGTCACTGAGCAGGCCCTAACAGATTCCAAGTGATGTACCAATTGCATGACTAGGTGGAGTTTGCTGTATAGGACTTCAGCTTGTGCCACTCATCACAGGCAGTTCCCCTGCCACTCAGGGTCACTGAATGGAGCCCAGTCTCCCTTTTCTTTTCTAGCACCAGATTCATTTATTTATCTTATAAAACCTTATAAAGTTAATTATCATATACACAGATTGAAAATCAGACTAATAGGACAAAAAACATGTAAAATGCAAGACAGTTGTACTAAGCTAAGGCACACTTTTAGATACATTGTCCATGCTAGTTTCACTATTTTTTTATATTCTTTATTTTAAAATGAAAATAGAATAAAAATGATGATACAGAATTTCAAAACAAAATAATAGGAGACTAACAATGGTTGTTATATTGCATATCATTATTTTCAAAGTAGTTGGTCTGATTACATATATAGGCATGAAAAAATGATTGAACAATGGAAGCACAAACCATTCTTTTTGATGAACTAACAGAAATTATTAGTATAGTTATCTATCACATTATCTTTTATTTTGTTATATATATGTATATGCATATATATATATATATTTTCATAAAAGAGAAACCATGTGATATTCAAGCTTGTGTGTCTGAGTTACTCGACTTAACATTATGATCTCAAGGTGCATCCAGGTGGTCTGGCAAGCCATGGCCACCCCAGGGCGAGAAGCAGCGTCTCCTGAGATCTGCATCATGTTGGAACTTAGGGCACTGGGAAACTGAGCAAGTAGCCAGCCACCCTGGTAAGTGGCTGTGAGCTTACCGGTGCATGGGCTGAGAATCAAATATCCCCCCCACCCCCCATTAGCAAGTGGGAGCCAGAGATCTGAGCATCTCTTAGGAGGTTGACCATATGTAATATAGCAAATAAGGGGGATTTCCTTCTATCATCTCTTTGAAGGCAAATATTTTTATCACTGTTTTGCTTTTTCCTGATTAATGGTATTGCTCTATTCAATATAATGTTTTGATGAGTTCTATAATGTTCTGTATTTCCTTTGGTTTTGCTATACCTGATTGAAAGAACAACTATTGTGAAGATAATGAGACATACTATGGTACCTATTACTGTTATCCTGGTAACCTGCTGTGAAGTTCTGTACCAATTTCACTACATTGTCTCAGTTGGCTTTATTTCATCCTGTTCTGTTGTATTTTACTACCTTCAAATTAATAAAAAAAAATTTAAAAAAGAAACATTTAACTTGAAAGGAAATTTATAGGCTGAAAATCAAAGGAGAGAAAACAATTGTTCCATACAACAGGAGATCAGAAAAAAAGCAAGGGTAACTTTCCCACCAACCACAGAATGGATAAGAAAGATATGGTATTTTTGTACCATGGAAAGCTATCCAACTACAAAGTACAATAATCTTGAGGTTCTTGGAGATAAATGGATGCAACTGGAGATCATGTTCATGGGTGAAACAGTTTGAACTCATATGGGTGAACCCTAGCATAAAAAACAGAAGGAGTTAGAGGGAACAAAAAAGCACAATGTATATTATAAAAGTGATAGGGAAGGAAACACCTGGGAGGAAAAGGTAGTGACACTGTTAATTTCTTACCTAAGTATCACATTTTTAAAATCCATTCATCTGTTAATGGATGTATAGGCTATTTCAAAGAGTTAGCTAGTATGAATTGTGCTTCTAAAAGCATGGGTATGCATACATCACTGTGGTATGTCTTTAACTCTTTTGGGAAGATACTAGAAGAGAAATAGTTGGGTCAAATGGAATTTCTTCTCCTTTCAGTTTTTTGAGGAATTTCTATACTAATTTTTTTTCCATTCTTCAGGTTGTTTCTTTACTTTTACTCTTGTAGTGTTCTTTTGCTATACAAAAACAGATTGATTTTAAAAACATAGTGAAAGAGCAAGAAACTGAATGTGCCTTAATTTGATGCAATGTCACTTATATAAAATAAAAATGCATAAAATATTTATCTTTCAATATTACATGAAGATGCAAGGCATATATTATAAACATTAGAATGAGTAGGAAATGAAAATGGGAGTGAGGAGGATATGAAAGGGAAAAAGATGCAAAAGAAGAAAGTGAGAGAAGAGAGAGCTCTTGCATAGGTAACTAATTTCTGCATCTCCAATAATGTGCTGTGGACTAAAAAGGTTCAAATTTTTTTTTAAATAGCTGAAAAAATGTAATTTATGCTTTTCATAAGCCCAGATGAAATCATAATTTATGTGTTGGGCTGCTTGTCAATTTATCTTTTAAAGTTGCATATTACCCTAGGCCCGTAACATTTTTATTAAGTTCTCATATATACCTGATATAGCTCCAGGGCTCCAGGGCTCCTGGCATGTGTCAGCTACACATGACAGGTCCACAGGATAAAAGCCTAGAAGAAGAATTACTGAATCAGAAGGTTGGCAGTTTTAATAAACATTGCCAAACTGTCTTCCAAAAATCTGTATAAATTGGTGGTTTTCCTTAGGTGTTCATGTTTTTAAAAAAAAGACTTTTATTTTTAAAGAGCAGTTTTAGGTTTGTAGCAAAACTGAGAGAAAGGTACAGAGATATTGCCCTTACACTGACAGAGGTATAGCTCTCTCCATCAGTAACAGCTCCTGCCAGACTGGTGCACTTGTTAAAACTGATGAGATTACATTGACACATGAAAACCACTCACAGTCCATAGTTCAGGGTTCATTCCCAGTGCTGTACATGTGTCCACTACTCTACTACAGAATCATGCAGATTATTTTCACTGCCCACCCAATTCTTTGCACTCCAACTACTTCTTCTTCTCTATCTCTAACTCTTGGCAACCACTGATCTTATTACTATCTCCACAGTTTTGCCCTTCCAGGTTACTGTATAGTTGGAATCGTACAGTGTATAGCTTCTTTCAGTTTAGTAAGGTGTATTTAAGATCTGCCCATGTCTTTTTATGGCTTGATAACTCATTTTGTATCATTGACTAATATTCCATTATCTGGATGTACCACAGTTTATTTATGCATTCATCTACTTAACGTTTGGACAGCTTTCAACTTTTGACACCTAAGAGTTGGGATACTATAAACTTTCATACTCAGGAGAATTTCTGTATCAAAGTATAAGCACATTTAAAATGTAAATAGGTAAGTGTTAATGTAATCTTCAAATTTTATGTCCATTAGTACTTTTTATGGGGGATGGCCTCTTAATTGTATCCCTGTTGAGGATAAAGGGATTAGAAGAAAGTGGGATAGGAAAATACCAAGGAAAGGGGGGATTTGAGCCATACAATTTGTGTGATCTGAGGCAGCTCTGAGCTGGGTAGAAGGACAGAAGCTGAGAAAATTCTGATCCAGATCAGAGGCAGTTACTCCCTAGGCAGGCTTTCCCCTTCCAGCTTGCTCTGACCTGGGCATTATTCCCTCTTAGGTCATTTGGCAGTGGGCTATCAAGCACCTGTCCATGGCAGGGGGACAGGAAAACTCATTTTGTGATTATTACTTACTCATTGTTATCCTTCAGCAGGGATGCATCGTCTGTGTCCAGGGGCCAGCACCCCTATTCAGTTTTTGATGAGCTTTCCACCCAACAGCCAGAGACCGAGATGGCAGACGGGGTGGCAGGCGGGGATCCACCCAGGGCCTCGGCGGAAACAGGATGTAATGTTTCCAAGCGGGCGAGCCGCAGCTGCTTATCTGTAGTGGTCAGTAAGGCAGACAGAAAACATTCTCTGTGACCTTCCTTCCTGGTGTGTTTGAAAATCATGACCCTGCTCCCCTTTATGGAGGAGTAAACTGAGGTGTTTTAACTGAGAGGAGTAGGACCATGAAATGTTGTATTTTCCAATTATTCATTTCTATCGTGTTTGGTTGAGTTCCCTGTCCCCACTCTAACATTTTTGACAGATTCCATAACTTTTGGTTCTCTTTCATTTATTAAAATCTCAGTCAATTTTGGTTTACAGCATCACTCTTGGATTCAGTGTGAGTCTAATCTCCTCTGTCCTTTAGAGTTAGTTGGAACGGAGGCCCGGGAGTTCTGGGGCAGGAGTGAAGCTATCTTTTCACTCCTACAGTCAGGTACCTTGGATAGAGAGGACAGTGGGAAGCAAGAGTAAGGTGGAGTTTGGAGGAGAAACAGTCTGCCTTGAGATACAAACCTCCTTCTTTTCTCAGATCTCCTTGTATGTTTCTGGGGGAGGGTGCGCTGTCATTCTAGGTTGAATAATTCTTAGGTTGGAACTGTTCTGGAGATCTCACAATGTTTAACATTTTGCTTCATCTTTCATCAGGACACAATCCCACAGTGCCTTTCAGTCTTTTCCAAACCACTTCCTACTTTTGCACACATCTCCATTGGAATAGACATTGTACTCTCATTGAAATCTATTGGAATCTTCTTGGTTCTGTTCAGAGAAAAGGGATACAGGAGCAAGGTTTTATATTTTTGAGCCTTAGTCAGTGGTGGGAAGGATTCTTGGTTGTGATAGGGTAAACTGATGTGCAACAGAGACAACTGAGAAATTGGGTTTGTCTAGAGACTACCTGTTCTTAGGGTAAGGAAGACCAGAGGGAAGGTTCTAGTCTAGTTATCTGGGGAGGCAGAGCTAAACAGAGATTCCACAGAGCCAGGACAGCCCTGTGGTGTCTAAGCAGAATTGGTTATATATTTTGAGACGTTATTGAGGGATTTTTTCCTTCAGGGTTTTCCCGCCAGATGCGAATGGTAAGGGCTAAGGTTGCTATGTGAGAGGAGGGGAACTCCTTGGGTAGGGCCTTTGGGTGGCATTTTTGTTTTTCTTATGTAAGAGGAATCTTTTTGTATGTAAAAATATTCTATTGGAGGCATTCTGGAGGTTTGCATGGTTGTGGAGGTTGAGGGAATATTTTGAGTCTGCATAGGTATTAAATGTGGTTCCCTTTGCCAAGGTGAGAGCTCTGGTTAGGGCTATGAGTTCTGCCTGTTGTGAGATGGTGTTTGTGGGGGAGTTTGGGCCTCAATTACCATGTTGATTGCAACTGTTGCATGTCCTTCTCTTGCCACAGAAGTGGCTGAGGCTCTGCAAGAGCTGCTATCTATGAACTATGTTTGTTGTGGGTCTGGCATGGGAAGGTCTGAGATGTGGGGGAAGAGCCTGGTGAGTAGTTGTATGAGGAGGAGACAGTCATGGTCCCAAGTGGAGCATGGGTTGTCTTTAAGAGGTATAAGGAGGGGAACCGAGTGTGTGACTACAGAGGAAGTAGAAATATCCCAGAGGCGTGGGTTTAAGGAGAGAGAAGTCATAGGGGAAGGGAGTTTGGGCTTGGAAGGGAGAGCAAGAGTGCGATAGAGCATGGGGTGGTACTGGAGTTAGAGTAGCAGATGGTTTTGTTAAGATGTCTCTCTGAAGGGGTGGGATAGGGCAGGTTGTCATGAGAAAAAATGTGGTTTTGTAGCTGGCAGAGGAGCAGGGGTGTCTTAGATATAGTGCCATCAATTCCCACAACAGAAATGTCAGCTAAAAGCAGCTGTCCTGGAAAGGAGGGAAGGGTGGAATGGGTTACTCCTGTGCATGTCGGTTAAGAATGAAATACCCTCACTTTCCATAAGATTCACCCAAAGTTAGGCAGCTGAGATGGTCCAGGGGGTTGTGCTTTGGTTGGCTTTGGTTCCATCTAGATTTCTCAGCTGCAGTGTGGTTGTGCCTGTATAGACTATGTGGTTAGAATTCTAGGCATGTCATTAATCGCCTTCTGGACCTCTTTGTCACTGAGTATCACTTTAGAGAGGGTAGCTGTGTCTTCTTTTATCTCTACCAGTGATCCTCACCTCCAACATGTACCTGCTGAAGAGAGGTCTGATGTAAACAAGGGACTTACATCTTTTTGCTTGAAAGCTCCTTAGACCACGCCATGGTTCTACCCACCAGTGACTCCAAGTTCCTTTGTGAAGAGCCATGGGAACTTCTGGGGTCTGAGAACTTCTGGAGTCTCATGCTCTGATAAGCTTTCATGTCCATTTTCTTTTAAGGCTGCCCACCAAAGATTGTGCCTTCATAAATCTCCATAGAATAGCAGTACCTGGGACATTCATGGATGTATTGTATTCCAATAAAAGCAGGTAAAACTCTCCCAGCAGATGCTACCCTTGGATGGCAGCCCTGGTACAATTCTTTGGCTTGTACAATCCAGTACACAACCTTCCCAGATGACAGATCAGTCCCCCCCCATCCCCTATGTTTCTGAAAGTAATTATTCTGCAATTCTGTCCACTTTTGGATCGGTGACATCTGGGTTTCCCATCTTTGAAACATCTTTCACCAAGGACTCACAAAGTTGAGAGTTTTCAATTCCAGCGCTATCCTTTTCCCTTTATTCTCAGACTGCATTGAAAATGTGTGTGTGTGTGTGTGTGTGCATGTGTATTATTTATGGTGGTGGTGATGATAGTAGTACTGGCTTGGCCTATCTTTAGAATGCCTATTAGTGAGCAGGCACTTCTGTGGCTTCCCTTACAGTGTGGTATATTCTTGTCCTCTTTGTCCTCATTCAGGAACCCTACTTTCTGTTTCAAAGGTAGAACAGGAAAAGTCCTGTTTTCCTGTTCCACCTCCTGTGACACCAAAGCAGAGAGTGGGTTGGGAAGACCTCCCAGAGCCTTGACACTGACCCTGACCTTAGATGTAGACACTAGAAGATAGGACCACGTACTGAGCTTTAAAGAGGCAAGGAAAGCTCCCCTTCACATTCTGAAAGCTCACAGTTTCCTCTCTTCACTGTTGATCTCTTTCTTTAAATACCCCATCAAAAGAAGGGAAGTGGTTAATGGGTCGTAGGCACAAACTGTGGTAGAAAGAATATTTTCAGGGAGGGAGAAGTGTTTCTTGTTCTGTGTCTGTTAGAAGAGTGTGGACTGGCTAGGAACTTCGTGAAGTGGAAGTGAGAATTCATTGCTTAACATGGTCATGAGAAAGAGGAGAATTGGTACTAAAAGTTGCCTACCTGTTCATCCATTTATCTATCCACCCACATATACAACAAATTTTACTGTATATTTACTGAGAAAAGCATGGTGCAATGACAATCCTTTTTGTACTATGCCGTATCACCTCTTTCCTATTCTTGTCTTACATGGTTTGCTCGCCAAGGTACAGAATAATTAGGACCATATACTTCTAGACATTGAGTCTTGTGGGGGTAAAAATCCCCCTATACTATAGAGCCAAGTGGGCCAGAGGAAATTGTGTAACTTAGTTGGGGACTACAACTTTGTAGACATTAATTCTTAATTTTTACTGTTTTCCATAAATGTTGTACTAATTTACCTTCCTTCCAACATTATATAAGTCCCCCCTTTTCTGTGTCCTCACCAGCACTTGTTATTTTTTTGTCTTTTTGAAAGTAGCCATTCTGATATGGGTGAGATGATATTGTAGTTTTGCTTTTGATTTGTATTTCCCTGATGATTAGTGATATGAGCATCTTCAAATGTACTTTTTGGTCATCTTTTGAGAAATGTCTATTGTAAATCTTTTTCTCATTTTTAAATTGGATTATTATTTATTATTATTATTAGTTTGCTGTGAGTTGTTTGAATTCTTTATGTACACTGGGTATTAATTCTTTGTCAGATAAACAATTTGCAAATATTCTCTCTCATTTTATAGATTGTCTTTTTACTTTGCTCATTCTTTTCTTTGTTGTATAAAGATTTTAATTTGATACAACTAACTTCTTTGTTTATTTTGTTTTTCCTTTTGTTGCCTGTAATTTTGTGATCTTATATATTTGCTTACATGGATGTTTTGAAGTTTCTTTTTTTATGTTTTGAAGTGTTTCTCCTGTTTTCTTTTAATAGTTTCATAGTATCACATTTAGTTATTAGAGCTTTGGGGTTGTTGATTTGCAGAAGTTCATTTGCAGTAGTTTGATTCCTTCTTTATGTCTTTCTTTATAAATGAAATATGAAAGTGGCTTTTTTCAATTAGATACTGTAAATTTTAAAGGAAAAGATTTTTATTAAATGTATAATATCAATGTGTTTCAATGGTATAGCTATGTATATTGCAAACTGATGTTTGTATCAATGTGCATAGAGAGATAGATACACATACACTCAACTAGATGGAGGTATTAGTGGCCTTGTTATTCAGAGGAGGAAACAAAATGTCAGAAAAGCTGAGTGCTTAATTAAGGATTTACAGTATTGGAAGCATCTGAATATGAATTTGGAACTGTTTGATTACAAAGTTTACTGTCATCTTTCTACTTATATAATGATCCTTCTAAAAATAAGGTATATAAATGAAACAAGTAAAAAATGAAAAAAATCACCTGTGATAAAATATGAGGCCTTGATCATCATTATGGCAGTGCTGGAGGAAGATGTTGAGGAATTCATTATTTATGTGAAGCTGTTTTATGAACTTGTTATGTGAACTTGTTTTAAATTAGGTTTAAACTCTAATGCTTGAGTTTGCTTCCCTTTTCTTTTCTTTCTTTGTAATTTTTATGTTAAAGAGACTAAAACCAAGCAAAATAAAACAGAACAAAGCCAATCAAAACAAAACAGTGTGAGACAGGGCTTCAAAATAAGACAACAGGAAATCAACAATAGTTACCATAATGCCTCTTATTATCTTCAAAATAACTGCTCATACTTCAGACATAGTAAAAATCAAACAAAACAGAACAGAATAGAACCAATAAAAACAAAACAATGAATGCAATAAAGGACTTCAAAACAAGACAATTGTATATCCAAACTAGCTACCATAATATATCCTGGATCTTTGAAATAGCTGCCCATGCCATTGGCTATAACAAAATCAAACAGGACAAAACAGAATAAAACTCAACCCAAGAAAACAATGAAAATCATACAGGACCTCAAAACAAGACAATAGGGAATCAACAATGGCTACCACACTCAGGAGCTCCCCTATTAGGTGCTACTACGTATTGTTATCCTCTGAATAGATAATCAGACCATGGGACTTAGGCCTGCAAAGTCAGTGAAACACTAAACACTACAAGCATTAAGTTGTATTTTTCCTCAACAACCATCATTGCAGCCTGTGTTTCTCTGGATCAGCTGGTACTACTGGGGTGTTGGGGTGGGACCTTGGCTCTTCTTGTTTCCCAGCCTGTGCACTGGAAGGGGCTGGTGTCTGGTTCTCCCCACAGTGGCTCACGCATGGCATTGACTGACAGGGAGGGCTTGGCTTCTTGTTGGCTTCTTGTTCTCCTTCCCTGCAGTCTGTTAAGTTTGCTTTTCTTGTCATTGTCTTCTATTGTCATTTTCTGGTAATGTAATTGTCTGATGTTTCTGTAAAAAGTCCAGTCCTAGAGTCTGGTGGGGGCCAGATTCCCTTCTTTGGCTTTTTCCTAGGGGAACACATAAAGATTCGTATTTTGTAAACATGACTAGAGTAGTTAGAATCCCAAGACCCACCCCACAGCTCCTGGAACTGAGGCCTTAGGTCGTCTCCTCTTCTTGCATCTGGTTGTAACTGTGAGACACCATGACAGTAAGCTTTCTTGGAAGTGATATTGCAGGACTTCTAATATTACGCCCTAAGAATGCTTTCAACCTCTGCTGGGGTCTCATGGAAGTTTATCTCACAGAATGCTGCCCTTTGGAAACCAGCTGTCATGGTGTGAAAAGCCCAAGTCACTTGGGTGGTTGTTTGGTCCACAGTTCCACCTGAGTTGCCCACAGATAGGCAGATAACTATCTTGGACATCCAACCGTGCCCAGTCAAGCTGTAGGTAACTTTTGGCCAAGCCATCATCTGACTTTAACCACACGAGAGGCCTTGATCAAGAACCATCTATCTGAGTCCTCTCACCCCACAGAACCATGGGACAGAAGAACAAATTAGAGATCCAAGCCACTAGGTTTTGGGGTACTTTATTTGCACAGCAATAGATAGTAGAAGGGTGTGTCTCAGGCTAGAAGCTAGATTTCGGTTTCCTGGCTTCCAGGTGAGAAGTGGGGTTCTGGAGTTAAGAGAATGAAACTTACTAGCTTCTTGATCCCATCATATTCTCTCATTTTCTGTGTAAGCAGTACTCTCATCTGTAAGATAAGCATAATCCTATTTTATTCCTCCTAGGATTTTTATGAGAATTAAATATGATGATTGACATAAAGGGCTTAGTATGGGCCCTGGCATTAACTAAGTACTGATTAAGTTGCAACTATGATGATAATGATTGAAATTAGTGGTTTTATAGAACCAAGCAAAATTTCTGCTAAATGCAATCAATTATTCACATTTTTCTTTTAGCTTTTTTTTTTCTGCCAGTCCTGACCTACCAGGTTCCCCAAAGCCAAATCATGCAGTTTGTGGCAAACCTGCCTTATTTTGTTCTGCTGTGGATTTCACATTTTCTGAGTTGATTACTTTTGGGATTGAGAGGATATGAACTTTTTATTTGCCCATTTTCATTTCTTTTTTAAACGCCCTGCCAGTTTTGCTACTCCTTCAGTATCTCCAGGGAATTGGTTTACCTTACTTGAAAGGCAGAGGGAACCGAGCAGGAAATTGATGTCTTAACAACGATAACAAGAATGAGGGTTATTGGGATGAAGAGGAAAACTGACACTTAAATTGTCCTCTGTGGTTTCTTAATGACTTGTTGTGGCTTGGAGAATTATGCTGTTTCTCATAAAAGAAACCAAACGTATACTGGGGTTTGTTGAAATGCCAGAATGAATGAGCCTTTTCAGAATAGCAAACATTTTCCTATGACTTTGCGACTCCGGTGATTATGTTAATGCTGGGGAAAGTGATCAGGGACAGGGGGTGCACCAGGACCACCATGAATCCCATCTCCTCCCATACTCATGTTTTAGATTCCAAACCTCAATGACAAAATTGTATTAAAAGCTTAGCTGTCTGGGCAGTAGACATCTCCTTCCATTTTGTGCTCTTTCTTTTCAAAGGTCAGGACATGTTTTAGGAGAGATGGTTAAGTGATTTATGTTTGGAATTTTTATGCATAGTAGAAACCTACACATGGGGTGAGACAGGCAAAAAGATTGCATCATTTCATTTGCTGTCTTTTGGGGGGCATTGCTACAAAAATATCTAGTTTGGATCTTTGGTGCCTTCAATAAATTTTAACCACAGAAATTTTGAAGTAAAATTTTAGCATCTGAGATATCAGAGAGAAGATGATGTATTCCGAGTTATTTTATAGCAGAAAGAATCCCATTTTCACATGAGGGATTCAGTTATTAGGAATCAGGTCTGAAAGTGGTTGCTTTGGGATTTTAAAAAAATGTCTAAATCAGCAGTTTGGTTAGGCTGAAAGACTGACGTACAGCTTCCAGTTGCTCAAACCACTTATGGCTTCTGTCCATCAAATGGACTTCCTTCAGGAGTTTTGTTTATGTTTTTAAAAATTGGATTGACTTCTGTAATTTTGGCTTCTCTGTTTTTGCTTTCTACTGTGGAAGACAAAACCCAGTCTTTATCTCTTGAGTTACCTTCATATCTGTGAGAATGAGCCAGGTAAACTGAATTTCTTTGATTGAGGCCTTTTCAGAATAGCAAACATTTTCCTATGGCCTAGAATAAAATTAACCCTGACTCATTCAACATGAAAAATTATCCAGGTATTAATCACAAAAAATATCTGTGTATTAATATAATTCTGCAGCCTCTTTAAAGTGATCGAAGTTTTTGAATTTGTGTTGATCTATGATGCTTTGGACATTTTGGAAAAAATTTAAAATATAGATAATCACTCTTTGAACTGATAGCTAATTTAATAAAGGATTTGTGTTTGAGTAATTAGGCTCTCCTCATTAGAAAATATTAACAATTCTGAGCAGTAACTTGTTCCTGGCTCTAGAAGAAAGAGTTCCTGGCGTTAGTGCATTTCTAATTAAATTAAATTTCTAGTTGGGAACAAGCATCTTTTGAGTGACAGTCTTACCCCAAGATGTTAACAACTGAAGATAATGGGCTTTGTCTTTGTTTCTAAGGCTTCCCATTTGGAGCCCACAGACTACCCTGCTTTGCGCAGGGTAAAATCTTGTAAAATCTGGAACTATCCAACCATGAAGTATATGGAATAAACATGGCTTATCTAGGACCATCTTTATTTCTGTTTTAAAATTAGCATATGTTTGTGATATATAATAAATAGATTATCAGGGGAATTGGTACTTCTACTTCCCCAGGACCATCTTCCATATTTCCATTCTCAGTGGTCAAAGTGAAAATTTGTAGTTCTGTCTTTGGAAGTTTCTACTACTATTTCTTCTGTTCATATCCTACTTTCAAATGATTGCAGAAATTTTTGGCTTCCTATTTTCTTAGTATTTCTATAGTTTTTTAATATTTTAAATTATTTCTCCCCATGCCAATATCCCTGTCTGCTTCCCTGAAGTTTCAAATGATGACCTTGTAGGGGTAAAATTGGTGGGTGAACAGAAAGAAAAATAAATTTCATTTACATTTGCTCTAAAATTAAGGAGAAAAATTCCTAAAAGAAATTGGGACTTTCAAATAAAAAATTAATTATTATTGTGTGGAAAAATGCAGGCAAATGTGAAAGCTGATGCTTGCTTGTGAAAAAGCTGCTTGTTATTTCAGTCTAGTTACTAAGGTGAAGTGCTGTGATTTTACAATTTCGATCCAGGGTGTCTTCCCAAAGCCTCAACTATATGGGAGGTGACTGGATCATGAGGGCACTATGCTCATCAATGGTTCCTGCACTATTAAATTCAGTAGCTAAATGGGCTGTTAGGAGGTGGGATCTGGTTGGAAGAGGCAGGTCACGGGGGTGTGACCTGGAAGGGTGTGTCTCCTTTCCCAGCTCCTCCCATCTCTTTGGCTTCCTGGCCACCATGATGAGAGCCCTTTCCTTCCACCCGGGCTCTTTCACCATGCTGTTTTCTCCTTGGAATAGGTCAACCATGCATAGACTGAAGCTGTGAGCTAAAGTAAACATCTTTTCCTTTAAGATGTGAGTGTGGAGTACCCTGTCTCTCTGATAAGGAAAATAAGACGTGAAGCATAGTCATTCTGATGAAGAGTGGTATTTATATGCAGTTGTTTCAAAGGACGTTTCAAATCTGAGAATGAGTGATAACAGTTGAAATGTTTTTAGTTCCTTTGACATTAAGATTGTATTGACAATAAATCTAATTTGAATTTCAAAATTACAATGAATACCGTTCTCAAAGCAAGTCACCCTAATCAGTATAGCTGAGGATGTGTGTTTCAGGTACTAGGAAAATGCTCTGCTTGTGTTCTTTGATTTAGTAGTCATTCTAATGCTCAGTGTATGGGGGACAGATATTGTATAGATGAAGAAATTAAGGTAGTGAAAGGTCACATACCTTGCCCAGGAAGAGAAGATCAAGCTAAATGTAGAGCTGTCTGCTAGGTCTGTTAGTCTCTATTCTAAACATTATCTGCACATCTTGAGCAGTTATACCAGAGTTTCCACATGTCCTTATTGATGTTATATTTAATCTTCAAAACAATCCTCAGTGGTAAGGCATGGATATTACCGTTTCCCAGATAAGGAAACAGAGTATTGGCAAAGTGAAGTGTCTCACTCATGACAATGAGAGTGGAAAATGATAAAGTTGGATTTGAGTCTGAGGCTTCCAACTCCAAGTCAGAAAGGGGGCTCAAAATTGTTAAGTGACAGTGTACCTGGAAATCATGGTCCTGTTTGTAAACTGCATTTAGGAACATCATGCTCTTTCTAGAGCATGAGGAAAGGATAGAATATTTAATCCCAACCTGGAAAAATTTCAATAGCAAGAAAAAAATCCGTATGTGTGAAATAAAAAATCACCCTGTGAGAAATTTATGCAAATATGCTGCTCAGAGGTTCCTGCAGTGATGAGGTACTTGGAGGAAAGGGAGCCTCTAGGGATTACAGCTTTGTGGTTCTGCTTTGGCATCTGCTGTGTGGCCTACTTCTCCCCAGCGTGCTTCTGGTAAATGACTGGGAATGATGGGGAGGAGAGCTGGGGGTTTCTGCTTTATGAGAAGCTTCTCCATGGGGATCTTTGCTCTGAGGGTGCCCATCAGCCAAGCTAATACTTCTGCAGAAGTTGTTGCAATCTGAGGCTCTTGCTACCAAGAACTCTTCCCTCTCTCCTTTCCCTGCTCCTGCTCCTCTCTTCTTACCTTCTTAAGCACTTTCTTTTTTGTGTGTGTGATTTTTAAAAAATTTTATTTAAAGAGAAAAAAAAACAAACAAAACAGAATAAAGGGTAGCAACAATACAGAATTCCAAGGAAAAAGGGAAAAGAACAAAAAAAAAAAAAACACTAAGAAACCATTACTTGACAAATTACATACTGACATCTTGAAAATAGTTGTTCAAATTACAAAATTAAAACATGCAAAGTAGACATTCAAACAATGACACTGATCACAGTTCTGCTCCATGATCTGACAAAAACAGCAGTATGGTCATCCATCTTACCCACTCAAATATACATACAATTATATCAAAAGGGTAAAATTAAACACAACAAAACAGAACAAAGCAGGTCACAAGAAAGCAATGTAAGAGACATAAATTTCAAAGCTAGACAATCGGAAATATTCACTCTCTATCATATTGACTCTTGTTTTCTTCCAAATAGTTGTCCATATTGTCACATACAGGGAATTCACATGAAACAACATAGTATGGAATTGATCTGAGCAGGATGAGGAGGGCATTTCAGGTCTTCAAGACCAGACATTAGGGAAGCCAAGAATGGCTGTCATAGTGTCTCTCATTCTCTTCAAAACAGCTGTCCATACCTTCATGTGTGTTGAATTTAAACAAAACAAAACAAGCTAAAATCACTTTGAACAAAGGATGATAGTATTGCTGGATTTCACATTGTGACATTACGGAGTCAGCATTGGGTACTGTAGTGTCTCTTTTTCTTCAAAATAGTTGTTCATTTCAACGTGCATTATATAGTTGGTACTCGTAAACTGTTTATGAGCTCTACACATGCATGAGTTTCTACATGTATATCTATCTTTTCTGTATTAGAGGGGAAAACAAAACAAAGCAAGATAAAACAAAACAATTCCTCTAAAAGCATGAAGCAAGTCATATAAAACCACAATACAAGGTGATCTACAATGGTTACCATGATGTCTCAGCAGTATATAGTAGTTGCCTATACTCTTAGACTTGATGCTATCCATCATAACAGATTTGAATAAAATCAGTCAATACAAGATAGCACTCTAACAAATCAGATTCAAATAAGATCAGTCATAATAAGACAGTATAAATTATACAGGGCTTCTGATTAAGTTGATGGGAAATTAAGGATGATTACCATATTATGTCCTCTTATTTTTGGGATAGCTGACCTTGTCCTTGAGTCTATTGTAAGTAGACAAACTGGAATAGCATGTAATCCATCCAAGCAGAGTGATGAGAATAATGTAGATTTTAAATCTTGTTACCCCATTAACAATACCCTCTGCCTTCCTTTTTAAGACAATTCCTCCCCTTTCACTCCCATAGGGTGCACTGCTTGTTTTGGGTCCCACTGCCTCCCTATATAGAGCATCTCAATAAACCCTATCTCCTGATCTACTCTGCCTGTGTTTCTCTCTGTTAGTATTTTGAGGCCCTCTATACTAGAGATTATAGCCAATCTTCTCTGCCTCATTTCTGCTATTCCATTTTTCTGCCATTGGTAGTCTATTTTTCTCTTCCATTCCACTGTCTGCCCCGTTCACTGAGGCCTCTCTGCCACTGTTCCTGAAATGCTCGTATTCTTTTTCTCTTTTTCTAAAATGTCCTTTAGTATTTTTTGTAGGGGTGGATTGGTGGTCACAAATACTCCCAGTTCCTCTTTGTCATGGAAACATCTTGCTTGTCCATTAATTTCTAGAGAGAGTTTTGCAGGATACATCAATCTGGGCTGGAGATTGTTCTCCTTCAGGGCTTGAATTATTTCACTCCAAGCTCTTCTTGACTTGATGGTCTGTGTTGAGAGATCTGCTGTGATTTTGATGGGTTTTCCTTTATAGGTGATCTGTTTCTTTTCTCTGATGGCTTTTAATATTCTGTTCTTA